>NAVB01000447.1:0-32905 GCA_002179805.1 Acanthamoeba lenticulata | reverse complement strand
TTATAAAATAAATCAAGAACAAAAAAGTTGTATTTTGCATTTCACATCTCAGAGAAGAGGCGAGTTCTCGAGGGAGGAGTGGAGGGAGGCAAAGTGGGAAGAAGGTGGGGAGGACGAGAAGGGTGAAGAGAACGGCGGCGGGAACGCGGGTAGTGGTGGGCAATTGACAGCAGCAGCTGCAGACTGCTGTTCTTGTTGTGGCTCCTGCGGGGGCTGCTGGTGATTGTCGACCACTGGCGTCTGCTGGCCCGCGTTGGCCCCCAACGCGGTGGTCGCCGACGCGCTGATGAGACTGCGCACGCGAATGCTTCGCTTCCGCTTCATACGCCCGTTTTCTTCGTAGACGACGATGTGCGAGTGGACCACGCGACCGCCGTGCCGCTGGAGCTCCTCCACCTCCTGCTGGCTCTCTGGCGGCCGCATCAGCGCCTGCTTCCGCTCGGCTCTCGCCAGAGCGACGCCGCTGAAGTGATCATTGGTGTTGTTGCTGTTGTTGGGGATCCCGGCGTTGGCGGTGGTGCCAACGACAGAGCCTGCGGCCAACACCGTCTCCTGGGCGCTGGTGGCGTCGAGTCGCTGCGTTGGCTGATGCTCGACCAACGCAGGTTCGCTGTTGTTGCTGTTGTTGATGTTGGCCTCTTTGTGTGGATGCGGTGGCGCGGACGTCGGGGGCTGGTCGTTTACGGTGATGACATCGGCAGACTGCATGTCGTCCAACGGATCGAGCAGGGGCGACTTTCGAAGGCCTCGTCCCCGACCGCGAGGCTTCTTCACCGCTGGGTCATCTGCTCCGTTGCTATCTGTGGCGCCGCGGCCCCCGCCGCGTCCTCCTCTCCGGCCTCGGCCTCGGCCGCGACCTCTCGTAGGCTCCGTCTTGCTTCGCCCGCGGCCCGAGCCCGGCGGCCGGCCGCGGCGTTTCGGCGCCGGGGCATCGGCCGCTGCGGAGCCTTTGGCGGGCTGCGAAGTCGACGATTGCACTGCGGGCGGCTTGTCTTCGGGCACGGCAGCGACGCCACTGTCTTCATCGCCGTCCGACAAGTCCGGCGCTCCGCGAATGCCGCTCACCGAGCGCCACTCGCTGCCGCTGTCCGGAGGCTCTGTCGTCGAGGCCTCGCGGGCTCGACCCTCTGTGGCGGCTTCGGCCTCGTCTGGCGCGGCGCTCGCCGAGGTCGTCGTGGACTCGGCGGCGCTCGGGGCCGCACTGCCGCCGTTCTCCTGGTGGTTGTTGTTGTTGGCCACCTGATGTTGTTGCTTTTCTTGCTTGACAACCTGCGGCAGCCCGTCCGCGCTCGACTTTCGTTTGCGCTTCTTAAGCCCCGAGCTGGACCGCTTGCGCGACGGGTCGCTGCCCCGTTTCCTTTTCTTGCCCGAGGCTTTGTCCGAGGCCTCTTCGGCGGATGCTGTGACCTTGGTTGAGGCCGTCGCCGCCTTGGTCTGAGTGGGCTTGGGCGCAGACTGACCAGCTGTCGAGAGAGAGGTAGTTGTGTTGTTGCTGTTGTTTGATGTTGTGGTAGCGGTGGTTTTCGCTGATGTCGCCGTGGGTGATAACGGGCCCGAGGACTCGCTCAGCGGGCCTGCTGACGAGGTGAACCCGGCCCGCGCCATCTTGGCGTAGGTCGACCACGGGAAGGCTTTGTGGAGTAGAAAGTCCCAGCCATAGAGGGCCTTGGACAGCAGATTGTCCTGCCTGAAGTGGTTGTAGACGCCGTCTGTCGAGTAGAAATTACAAACCTGAATCAGTTTCTTGTGTAGAGCCACAACCTCAGGACTGTGCGCACCATAGGTGAAGAGGGTCGAGTAGCCCGAGTGGTAATGCTTTTCAAACAGAAAGTGCTCGAGGTCGTTGTAATTCTTTGAATTCTTCGGCGCACCTGCGTCGGTCAGTGCTGACGTCAGCATGTTTGCGTGTAGCCGACACGTACGACCTCGTACGAGAAGACGTGCCTTCAATACGGCGGTTGCACTTGCCCAGCGTCGACCAGGCGTCGCTGGAGTAGTACTTTACCTCGTCCTTGATCTTGGAAAAAGAGCAGCAGGCATAGAGGAAGGGCGACGTCGTCGACTTGTTGCGCAGGGTGCGGTAGGGCGTGCGCGAGTCGCGCACCAACAAGCTGCCTGGCTCGAGCTGGACCACGGTCCACTCGAGCTGCTTGATCTGCGACGGGACCACCGCCCGCTGCGGCCCGTGGTAGACCTGCAAGGCGTGGGTCCACAAGGCCGCGTGCGGCGCCCACGAGGCCATGGCCTCCGTGGCCGTCTCGTCAGACTCTGAGCTTGGCACTGGCGACGGCGGCGGAGTGAAGAGCGACGACAGCTGCAACTCCTCGGCGATCTCCGCGACGGAGGCCAAGGCGGCCGACGCGCTGGTGGGCATCGGCGCGTCGGCCGGCAGGTCGATGCGCTGGATGTGCGTGTACATCTGGATGTAGATGTTGAAGGCGTTGAGGTCGATCAAGGCGGCCTCCTTGATGGCCTTTCCCGATGGGTCCATCGGGAAGCGGTACTTGGGGACGCCCGTGCGCGGGTGGAAGAAGGCAGCCGCGAGTTCAAAGTAGAGGTGGAAGCAAGAGACCATCTCAAACGCTCCGCTATCCCGAGCCGACACGTCATCAGGGGACCTGATGCACACGACGCTTTTGATGCCACGCTCCACTATATGTCGTTGTGGTTGTGGTTGTGGTTGTTCGAATGTCATGAGCACGAGAGGACGAACACCAAGAGGGAGGGGGAGGGGGAGGCAAAGAGGGGAGCACAAACGCAATTCGCAGTTCGGGCCAGTGCTGTCCGAAAAGGGAGTGACATCAAAGGTCAAATTCTTCACGTCAGTCGACCCGGCGGGCTTAAGGCCGATGTTGTTGAGGCCACACCTGAGCTGGTGCTTACCGTACAGCTGCCGGTTGACAGTGTAGATCTGTGCGATGATATTGATGAGTTTTTTTATTTTATTTATTGTTTATTGATTATTTTGTTTATTTTGTTAATTTTATTCAATTGTTATTGTTTTTCTTTTTATATATCATTTTTGTGGCAGCAGGAGAGCACAAGAGAGGAGGAACCTTAGGGTTAGAGTTCACGATGGTCTGCAGCTCGGGGAGCCAGTACAGGTTCCAGTGGCCGTTTCGTTTGCTGACATAGGGTCGTTTCTTGGTGCCTTTCCGTCGGACGCAGTCGTGGTCAACCAGCAAAGCTTTTTGCTCCTTCAGGCTCACCAAGATGCTGTAACCGTCGATCTCTGGAGCAATCTTGTAGTCCTCTTTCTCGAATAGGCTCAAGTTTATCGTCTGCACGTGCGTCAGCCACATGAGCACCTCCGCTAAAGAGAGGAGAGGGGAGAGGACGCACCTCCACTATTTTCCGCTCAAGCAGACGGCACTGGCCGTCCGTCAGCACGTCCTTCACAACCAGAAAGCCTTGTTGGTGGAAAAGGCTGATATCTTCGTTGCTCAGGACGTTCATGGACATGAGCTCGCCGAACGAGATCTCCTCCACGTTGGCTTCCTCCAATTCCTTGGCCGAGTGGCGCTCACGCAGCATCTCCAGCGACACGATAGTGCGCGCTGCCGTGCCCGTGGCGTTGGCATTGGCATCCATAAGAGGGGGTGGTCTGTGGTGTGTTGGTGGCGAGGCAGCCAACAATTGACCATAAGCTGCTGGCCCCGAGTTGCTCTTTCTCCTCTTGGTGCTCTCCTGCTGCCAAGGAAATCGAAACTTGCCTTTTCCTTCAACTGTCCTTTTTTCATATTTACACGTCAGCATGTCGACAAAAACATTTTCACCTCTTCTTCGTCTGGGCGTTGTCCGCGTGAGCTCGAGCGTTCCTCTTGTTGCTGTATCATACACTTCACTTCCTTTCTCTTCTTCCTTGTCCTTCTCCTGCCGTTTCATCTTGTTATCCATTTTTTTGAGCTCTCGACGTAGAACCGACGACGATGTAGAGGCTTGACTTGAAGAGACTAGCCGCGCTGGCCGTTGTAGCCTCGCGAGCCGCGCCGTCCGCGCATGGGCGAACTGTATCGGGCGGCGAGGACGCTGCCCGCGCCCGTGCGGCCCAGGTAGTCCTCTGGGTTCATGGACGATGACGGCCTCGGCGGCTCCGCGTGGCTCGTCGAGTACGACCGCAGCCGCCTTGACGCGCGCGACGCGGCTTGTTGATGGTGCGTCCGCTGCGTCTCCTCGAAGAAGGACAACGACGTCGCCGTAGAAGTAGAAGAAGAAGACGACGATGAAGAGGAAGAAGGGGGAGCGGTTCCGCTGTTGAACGAGGTCGAGCGAAGGCGGCTCATGCGCTTCTTGACGGGCAGGTGCTGGCTGCCCTCGTCGCCGCCTTGCGCAGCGGCGCCACCGCCGTCGTCGACGTGGAGGCGACGCTTGAGGGCCGTCCACTTGACCTCCACCAGGCGCTCAGCCGAGCTGGCCTCCTCATCCTCCCCGCCGCCATTCTTGTTGATGTTGGGACCCACGCCGCCCTCAACATCCACGTCTTCCTCTTCCTCCTCGTGCGCCTCGCCGTCCTCGTCGTAAACGCCATAGCCCTCGTCCTCGTCCCCGAAGCCGTTCTCGCCGCCATCGTCCTCCTCGTCCTCATCACCACCGTCGTCCTCGTCGGGATCGCCCACGTCGTCCTCGTCGTCGTGGCCGCCGCCGGCGTGGCCCGCGCCGCCGCCGCTGGCGTGGCTGTTCTTCTTCTTGCGGACGCAGCCGATGCACGGGCAGGTGAGGTGGCAGATCGGGCAGCCCGTGGTCCAGTACCTCTCCGGGTTGGCCCGGAAGTCGTCGTAGTCGATGGCAAAGTGGCGCACGACGCAGCCGCGGCAGTACTTGTGGGAGGCCACGAGCGGGCAGCCGACCCAGAACTCCTTCTTGTTCTTGCAGCGGTGGCAGCTCTCGGGCTTGCGGGCCTTGGTCTTGGGCGTGCCCTCGAGGTCCTTCTCCGCCGCGCTCGCGTGAGCGCCTTGGGCGTGGCCACGGGCGCCGCTGCCGCTGCGGCCTCGACCGCCTCGCGCACCGCGACCACGGCCGCCGCCACGAGCACCGCGCACGGGCGTCGCGCAGTCAGCGGCGACGTCGCGGTGGCCTTCACGGTTGTCGACATAGTCCTCGTCGTCAAACTTGGGCTTCTTGGAGTTGACCAGGCTGTCATCATTGGCCGCAGCCACGGTCGCGGCCGCTGCGGCCAGAGCGTCGACCGTGGACGCCTCGGCAGCGGCGGCAATCGACGGACGGCGCCTGCGCAGGTCGCGCCCGACGGTCGGCGCCGGCTGCTCGGCCCGGGCGCCATTGGACGAGCGCTCGATCACGCTCTTGCGCCGCTTGCGCATGGCCTGTTGGCCGCCGTGCTGGCGGGCGGCGGGCGCCTCGAGCGACACGTCCATGCTGCGCCGGCGCTTGTTGAGCAGCGTCGTCGATGTCGCCGGGGGCGGCGCGTTGGCGTCGTTCTCGTTGAACTCGAAGCAGCTGCCCATGGTCATGGGGGAGGACGCGCTGGCGGCGCTGGGAACGGGCAGCTTGATCGACGTAAAGGCCTGCGAGTGCGCCGAGGCGGGCTCGACCTTGACCACCGGGACGGCGCCGCGCGACGGCGAGAGGCTGCGGGCGGGCGACAGGTCCAGCGGCGGGGTGAAGGTGGGCGAGTTGGACTCGGAGCCCGACGACTTCTGCTGCTTGGGCTCCTTCTTGACGAGCGGAGGCTGCCAAGCCCGGTTGCCCCAGGCCAAGGCCAGCAGGTCGTCCTGTGTGAAGGAAGAACGAGCAAGGATGAGATTTGAATCGACAAGTTGAAGATGAATGCGCGTCAAGGGGGCTTCCAATTTGGACCAGCAGAACAAAAATCACGAAAGATGGGCGACATTAAGAATTTGAGTAGTACAGTGTAGATGCTCGCTTCTTGCTCCAGCACTAAGGCGAGGAGGTGGCAGTGCACAGGAGGGGAGGTTCAGCAAAACAAGCAGCCTTGCTCCGGAGCAAGTCACAGAGGAGTCCTCTGAGCCGTCAGTTGCAGCTTGCTTAAAAGCGTCCATGAATTGTGACGCTCACGCCGATGACAAAGCGAGGCATGACGCGTTTCTCGGGCGCGCCGCAGCCTTGTAACCGGCTAGTCCGGCTAGACTCGTAGCACAAGTGCGAGAGGGTGCCCAACACGACTACACAACAGCGTAGTCGAGAAGAGCAGCCCCAACCACTCGGTCGCTACAAGGCCGCTACACGGCGCCGAGCGGTAGCGGAACAACGCGTCCTCGTGCGTGTAATACAGCAAATAACGGCAGAATTTGGAAAATTTGGGCGATAAAAATAAAACATTCCAGAAATGACGGAATACCAAGTAGCGGACCAAGGAGCGTACCTCGAGCTGGTGCTGTTCGAGCGTCGTGGACGACGAAGCGTGACCGCCAGCGGTGGGCGAGACCGGCGTGAACGGAGGGGCTTGAGCGCGCCACCAGTGAAGTTGGTGCAATTGAGGCCGCAGGAGGGAAAAGAGCGACGGGTTGTCGTCGCCTAGCGGCCGGCCGAGAGTGAGCGGCTGCTGCACGACCCAGAGCCGCAGCGCCTTGATCACTTCGGACATGAGCTGCTGGCAGGCCTTGGTCGTGGTTGAACCGTCATCGCTGCCGTTGTTACCGGCCGCGTTCGGTGGCTGGTTGAGCGGCAGCTGCAGGTCGTGCGTGCTCGGCAACAGCTGCAGGAACCGAAGCAGGAGAGTCTCCCTCACGCTGCTGTTCGTCACGTCGAACGCGGTGGGACCCTGCGGGGCGACACTCGAGGCGGGCTGGACACTGGCCGGGGTGGTGGTTCCCTTGAGTTGAGCCGCTGCGCTGGCGCCGACGGACTGCACCTGTGGCTGGGCAGTCGCCAAAATGGAATCAGCCGCGGCGGGATTCGTGCCGACAGCATTGTTGACTTTGGCAACTTCGCGCGCGCTTTCGCTTTCCGTCGACGTAGTGCCGGCGCCGGCGGTGACACCGGAAACGGATGGCGTAATCGAAGACGGGACCAAAGTTGTAGCGCCTTCTGAAGATGATGGGGGCTGATCCGAGGCTGTAGTGGGGACAACCGATGCAGACGACGACGAGGAGGGGATTACACTCGCGGGAGGCGACGAGGGTCGTGAAGATGTGGAAGGCGGCGACGGCGGCGAAGACGAGAGGGAGGGCGAGCCCGTGGCCTCATCTGTGGTCGATTGCTGTGAGGTCTCAGCCGGCGCAACGGCCGAAGCAGAAGAGCCGCCAGCGGCCGCTCTGGTCGCCGCGAGTCCCACTTCGAGCGATGAGAGGAAAGCCTCGAAGGGCGCTGGCGAAGGGGGCTTTGTGAGCTCTGTGCTGGCCGACATCTATGGCCTCGTTGGCGCCTTTAGATACGAGTTCCCCGAACGGCAAGAAGCGTGGCGGCGGTTATGGGTTTTTTGACGATGTCGGATGGAAAGAGGTAGAGAGACGAGGTTTGATCCACACGTGAGCTCGGTTCAATCCGGCAACGACGAAGAAGAAGAAGAAGAAGAAACCGTGGAAGATCTTCACCTGGTGCGTGGGCGAGTAAGGCTCAGCCGATCGTTTTTTAAACACGGACGGGAGATGGAAGTGGCGCGTGTAGAACGGCGGCTGCTGTCGGGTGTTCTAGATGAGGGGAGCCGCGGCGCCGGCGGTGTGCGCACAAGGCGGTCTCGTCGTTTGGGGGGTTGTGGGTTGTCAGACGCAGCAGAGACAATACGTGGAGGAAAAAATGCACAACAAAAAAAGAACGAAAACGAACACCGCCGTCTTCTCTCTTCGCTGCAGCGGACCACCCCAAACCGGAGCCAATAGTCAACTCGCGACCTGAGAAATTTCTATTTGATTGCTATTAATTGGTGGCGAAAGCAAGGCTCTACGTCGGCTCCACGAAATCCACCTGACCCGGCCAGTCTTGAGGCGGGCACCTGGGCAGCCGGTCGGTTGTCCCACTTGCGGTCCTTCCGCCGGGTGGACGCCCGGAACCTCGCCCGATGACCCCTTGTTCGTTGTCCTCGTCAAGGCTATCTCGCTGCCCCCTTTCCTCGAGGTGCGCCTCTTTCTACAGGCCGTGAGTTACGCATTTTGCTCGAGGTGAGTTGCTCTGCTTGCCTCATTTAGTGTCTTCTACGGAGAGCCACGTCGCGGCCTTGTTGTGGGTTGTTGAAGCGTTGTTAGGTGCAGCTTACTTTACCTTGTTTGTCTGCGGCGGTACGCGGTCTGCAGAAGGACGTACACGAGTGTGTGCCCGCAGAGTGCCCAGGTAAATTCGCAAGCGTGATAACACAAATATTCACGCCCAGGCTCCGGAAGTGTGAGAAAGCGCTTCGCTTTTGCTTCCCTCTTTCTGGCCTAAAATAAATATTTTTAAAATATTTTTTTATCCACAAGATGACGTCGACCGGCGATGGGAAGGATGGAGAAGACTACTACGCCATTCTGGGTCTTGAATTAGGGGCTACCACCGCCCAGATCTCCAAAGCCTACAAGAAACTCGCGCTGAAGCTGCATCCAGATCGCAATCCCAATGACCCCCTCGCTGGCCAGCGATTTCATGCACTGCAACAGGCCTATGATGTGTTGAGCGATCCCGAGGCGCGGGCAGCGTTCGACACCATTGTCCAGGCTCGTCTCAATCGCAAGCGTAAGCTCTCGACCATGGACGCCCAACGCCGAAATCTCAAACAAAACCTCGAGGAGCGCGAGAATGCATTTAAGAAGCAGCGTGCTGACGAAGCCGATGCGCAGCGTCGCCTGGCCGCCCGCCTTGCTCGCCTCAAGGAAGAGGCCGCTGCCAAGATCCAGCAAGAGAAGCAGCGGAGGCAGCAGCACTCAGAACGAGTCGCGGCCGCCGCATCATCAGCTGCCGCGGCACAAGATGAAGTGGTGGTCAAGTTGCGATGGGGCAAGAGGCAGGGCTGGGACGACGAGGCCGGGGTGCGCACGGCGCTCGAGCGTGCCGGCTGTCCCGCGCCGCTGGCGGTGGCAGTGCGCCGTCGTGGCGGCGGTGCGCTGGCCACCTTTGCCTCTCACGACGACGCCGAAGCCGCCCTCGCCCGACTCCCACCGCCGCTCACCGGCCGCATTCGCAGCCGAGAAACGACCCCGCCGCCGACTTCGTCCTCCTCCTCCTCCTCCTCCTCCTCCACGACAACGACGACGCCCTCAGCGCCTCCCGCCGCTGCCTCCGCAGCCCCTGCTGTGCCGCTTGCCGGCTCGGGACTCGATCATGCCGACTTTGAGAACCAGGTCCTGGCTCGCATGGCCATGGCCGCCGCCGCCATGCGGCAGCAGCAGCAGCAACCGCAGCAGAACGGTGCCTAGTGTGGCCACTTCCTCCTCCTCGCCCTGTACAGCCAGTGATGCCAGCAACCACCTTAACATTTTGGTGACGTCATCCGCTTTCATGCTGACATCAGCAGACCAGATCTGCGTAAAAACGGAAAGAACTCTCGAATAGAAGAAGAAGAAGATGAAGGTCATGAACAGGCGAGGAGGAGGGGGAGGTGGTTGTTGCCAGCCAACAGCAGCCGCGGCCTTCCTCGCTGTGGGAGTGCTCGCCTTGGTGTTTGTAGTGTGCTACCTGCGGGCGGAGAGCACGCCCACCTCGTGCAGCGAGGAGCCCAATTGGGTTCCTCGATGGCAGATCGACGAGCTTGTCGAGGTGGCGGCCAAGGAGAAGTGCAAAGCGATGTACGCCTACTTGGGATTTGTGTTTTGTTCAAAAAACAGCCTTTCTTGATTTCAACCATGCCATGGTTGGCCTTTTCTTCTTCTTCTTCTTCTTCGCCAGGGTGGCGGCCGAGCGGCTTGTGGGCGCGCGCCAGGAGCACGCCAAGTGCCACAAGCAGGAGAAGCGCATCGCCGATCTCGAGGCCGAGATGGCCGCGCTGCTGCAGGAGGCGCGAACCCTCGAGCACAGCCCGCGCCCGCCACACGCAAAAGACCACGACGAGGTCGTGGTCGTGATGTGGGACAACTCGTGGGGCAACCCCTATCACTGGGGCGAGGGCGACGTACGTCTTGTCGACCTCTTGACGCACATTGTCCTGCTCTTGAGCCTCAAGTTGGCGAACGCGTCATCTCATCTGTGCCACACACACACAGGTGGTTGAAACGCCCAACTACGCCGGCGTCGAGCTCCGGAAGCCGCAGTGTCCCGTCAAGTGCACCTTCGCGCAGGATAAGTCCATGGTAACCATCGCCGACGCGCTTCTCTTTGACGCCACCTGGTATGGGCCGGGTCTGGAGTGGAAGGAAAGGTGCATCCTCTTCATCATTGTCGTCTTCCTTTTAGATGTCGCTGCTGTGACCGCGGTCTCTGAGGACGGTCTTTTTGTGCGCAGGCCGCCGTACATGCCCGAGAGGCGCGAGGGCCAGCCCTGGCTCTGGTACGGCTACGAGGCGCCTGAGGCCTTTGCCCTGTTCGTCCACCCCGAGTACACGGAGCTGTTTGACCACAAGGTCCTTATTCTTGTTCTTCTTGCGAGCAGCCTCAGAGGCCAGTCACCCGATTGTCTGCCAAACGTTTGGGGCTCACGCGAGGGCGGCCGACGTGCAGGTGACATACGGGCGGGACTCGCTGGTGCAGGTGACCTACCACTGCCCCTGGGGCGGTCGTACGGTGGACGACCTGCTCAAGCCGCCGCCGGCCAAGACCCGCGAGAAGCTGGTCGCCTTTGTCTCCTCCAACTGCGATGGCCCCGGGGCCGTCGAGCGAACGGCCTACGTCGAGGAGCTCATGGAGTTCATTCCTGTCGACAGGCATGTCCCTAAGCTCCTCACTTGCCTGACTTGTTGTCGCTAAACAACGTCATTGTCGCGCACAGCTTCGGGCTGTGCCTGAACACGGCTCAGATCTCCGAGGGCAAGGGCTGGCACGACTCCTTTGGGCGGCTGATGGACATCCAGATGCGCGCCATCGGCGGTGCGCGCCCTCACGATCGTCCCATTTGTTTTCTGCATTGGTGACTGACCAAGTGTGTGTGTGTCGGGGTTGCCTCCAGAGTACAAGTTCGTTTTGGCCTTTGAGAACAGCGACCTCACGCCTGACTACGTCACGGAGAAGCTGATGGTCGCCCTCTACGCTGGCGCCGTCCCCGTTTATCGCGGCGCGCCCAACGGTGCGTTCCTCTTTTTTTTTTATTTTATTTTATTTTTGTTTTATTTTTTATCTTTAAAACACTTAAATTCTGTTTATTCTTTTTTATATTCCCAGTCGATCAGTGGCTGCCAGGGGAGAGGTCCATCATCGACGTGCGCCAGTTCAGCTCACCCAAGGAGCTGGCCCGCTACCTTCACCAGCTAAACGACGTGCGTCTCTCGCCCCCAAACCCCGCTAGAGGCCGCATCTTGAGCGCCGCGCTCAACAAGAAGCCAACAATTGCTGCAGAACGAGGAGGCCTACGGCGGCTACTTTGCGTGGAAGCGGCGTCCGTTGGCGCCCGGCTTCCAGCAGCTGCTCGACAACTGCGTCTTCTTCGCCGAGTGCCGGCTCTGCACGGCGCTGTCCCGACGAGCGGCCTCTGAGGAGCGCCCCATTAACGGTGCGAGGGCGATCATCACCGTCGCCCTTGCCGACGATCCTGATGTTTGACTGTTGACGGCCTCGTTCGCTTGCGCACAGGCTCGCTGGTGCCACGAGGCAGCGTCGACGCCTACGCGCTCGAGTTCAACCGCGTCGACACGCGGCTCCAGCTGTCCGACGACTCGATTCTCGTGCCGACGAGCCAGTCGCTCGAGCTCGAGAACGAGTACACGCTGATGGCATGGATCAACCTCAACATGATCAACGACGGGCGCATCCTCGACAAGGCCTCCGTGGGCCAGGTCGACGGCTACGCGTTTGACGTGCGCCACGCGTCCGATGGGCGCGGCGTCGTGCGGCTGTGCGCCGGCGGGAGCTGCTTCACGGGCGCCCGCAGGCTGCAGCGCGGCCTCTGGTACCACGTCGCGGTCACCTTCCAGAACCGAACCGAGGGCGTTCGCTTCTACGTCAATGGTTCGCGTCTTCCCCACCTTGATTCTTCCGCATTCTCAACCACCGAGTGTTGGGCCATGCAGGGAAAGTGGACAAGACCGCCACGCCGCTGAGCACGACCGCGACCAACGCGTTTCCGCTCAAGATCGGCATCCCGGCCAACCACTACAGTACGCGATTCGGCCCAATCCTTTTCTTCTGGAAGAAGAACGGTTGACGATTCATCCGGACGGATGGATGGTGTGCAGCCGGATGGCGGACGGTGCACAAGAGCGGTGTGTTTGATGGCCTCATCGACGATGTGGCGATCTTCAGACGCGTGCTCTCTCCGCGCGAGATCCGACGCCTCCGCTACCGACGGCTCACCGGCAAGGAGAAGGTACCAGCTGGCTGCGAGCTTGCGCTTGTTGTTGTTTGATGTTGTGATATTGATCGTTAGCGTTTTCCAGGATTTGGTGGGCTATTGGGGCTTCAATGAGGGCCAGGGCCGGATGGCGTACGATGCGTCGCCGCACCACAACCACGGGACTCTACACGGCAACCCGCGGTGGGTGCCGGCTGTGACAAAGCCCCTGTTCGAGGACACCCTGGTCGAGACCATGTGAACCACCAGACAAACCTGAGCCACCTACTCGAAGGTCGTCACAAAAGGGGCCAGGCGTACAAAACTATTTATTTTGGATTTTTATTTTTAGAACAATTATTTTATTTATCCTTTTCCCATTTTACTATTTTGGAAACACATACCTTTCCTTTTCAAGAGGCGAGGAATTCTTAACCGCCAACAACGTTCGGGCACTAACAGGAACAACAAGAGGCGCTCTCGCGTTTCTCGAACCCGTCTGAGGGGTTCGACGAACAACCAAAGTTGCAGTACGTTCCACTACTTTCTTTGCGGCCTCCAAATCTTTTTACTTTTTCTGCAAATTGGCAGTTAATCGTTGCGATTAGCGCACCAATTGCAACCAGATGGAAGGGCCTCTCCCTAGCAAGGAGCCTCAAGGAGGGGCGACACCAGCTTATCGGTCACCGTCGCTGGCCACACGTAAGCATGCACCCAATAGCGGCAGTCCAGCCTCACCCTCTGCCGCCACCCCGGCCACGCGGCCCAACGTGAGAGACCGCAGCGGGACGGTGGCCCTGTTCACCACGCTCGCCGAGGGCATGGCCGAGATGCAGCGCCGCGTTGCCGCCTCCAGCTCGCTTGCCGCACTCGAAGCCAAGAACGCCACCACCACACAAAGCACCAATCACATCCCTTTCAAGCCCGAGCTGTCCAAGAGGAGGCCGCCAGCCTCGCCCCCGGTCGACGCCGAAGCCTCGCGGGGGATCCGCGACAAGGAAAAGGATCGAGGAGACGAGAGGCGGCGGATGAAGAAGGACGACAAGAAGGACGAAAAGAAAGGGCAAAAACACATGAAAGAGGAAGAACGAAGGCGGCTGCGGGAGGTCGTCAGCCGAGATGACGCGTCGGCCGCCAGCGTCGCTAACACAAGATCTCAGGCCGAAGCCGCCGACGTCCTTGGGAGGCGCCGGCGCGCAGGATCCGACGCCACGCCTCGCGATCGGCGAAACAGTGACGCGTGGGACGCGTCGACATCACCAGTCGGGCGGGAAGAGGTCAAGAAGAAGCTCCTCGCCGCAGCTGGCGGCGGAAGTAACAGCAAGACCAGAGGCACCGGCGACGACTCCGGGGAACCGTTTGAGCGCAAGCGACGCCCGAGCGCGGGCGCGCGGCATGAAGCGGCGCCTAACGACTCAGCCGAGAAACGCGAAGCGAAGGAATTGCGACGAGAACGAAAACGAGAGGAAAAGAAAGAAAGCGGCGTATGCAGCAGCAAGCAAAAGAAAACTGCCGAAGCTGATAACGCCGGAGGCGAAGAAACCGGGCGGCGGACGCGAAGCGGGAGCGTCGGCGACGGTGGCTTGAACAAGTCGTCGTCATCATCCTCGTCGGCGGGGGCCAAGGCAGAGGGTGGCGCTGACGTTATCAGCCACCCGCGCAAGCACAGGCGCAGCCACAGCAAGATCGAGGGTCGTCTGGCGGACGAAGTCCGCCTGAGCGGCTCGTTTGCGCCGATCGACCTTCCCGCCGAGCGCAGCCGACGGAGCGCGTCCGGTAGCGGCACCAAAGAGAAGAAGCCGCGACGAGAAACGGAACAGCCGCCGGCCGGCACTCGCCAGACTGTGCCAGTGGCGCCGCTGGACCTGAGCCACCGCCGTGGCGCCGCCGAGGTAGGCCTCGACGAGGCGTCGAGCGGCAGCCGCAGCGGCAAGTCGTCCTTGATCGACAGGATGGCTGCGCTTCTGCTCAGTCCGGGCCGCCGCGGGCGGGGCGACGGCGAACGAGACGTCATCGAGCCCACCGAAGACGCCCCCGCGGGGAGTCCCAGAGCCGCCTCGCGTTCGCGGCGCTCGAGCAACAGCAACCTGACCGAGAGCGGCTCTTCGGCGGCTGGCGGAAGCGGCGGCAGCTCGCGCTCGAGGCGGCCGAGCAACAGCAGCCTGAACGAGTCTGGTTCGTCGGCCGCAGCCGCTACGGGCCCGAGCGGACGCTCGCGACGGGCGAGCAACACCAACCTCTCCGACTCGGGCTCCTCGCTGGCGACGACGGCCGGCGGCTCGCGCTCTCGTCGGCCGAGCAACAGCAACCTGAACGACTCGGGCGGCAGCGACAACGTCCCGCCTTCGACGTCGGTTCCACGACAGTTGAACGACTCAAACTCGACGATCCGGACCAGGGCCGGGTCGCGCGGCGGCAGCAAGGTCGGGCCTGGCGGGTCGCCACCGCACGCGACCGGGGCCGCAGGCGAGGAAACGCGGAGTGGCTTTAGCGCCAGGCGGGCAGGCAGCAGCAGCCTCGGCGGCGAGCCGCCCTCTGGCTCCTCCGGCGGCTCTGGCGTGCGCCGGCGGCCCTTGGCGGACGACAGCGAACGCGAGGCGGCCTCGGCCCAAGCAGCCGCGGTCTTCACTCCAGTGCCGTTGGCAGCTATGTCAACGTCATCGCCCACGTTGGCGACGACGACAACGATGATGCCGGCCGACGCCAGCGAGGACGCGCCGACACCCAAGATGCGAGCCGTCATGGCCCTGCGCAAGCGCTTCAACTCGGGGCCCAGCCTCAACCAACTGGCCGGCGGCGATTCGGGGCCGACTCTCAAGCGCACCGAGAAGTCCAAGCAGCTCAAGCAGCAGGCCGTGTGGGTCTCCACGCGGGTGAGCCACATGGCGCTGAACGACCCGCTCAGCCTCGACGACGACCAACTGCTCGACGGCCGGGCATCGGATGAGGCCGGCGCGGACCTCGACCGCGGCATCGGGGGCAGCACCATCAGCCACCTGGGCGCGTCGGGCCGCGGCGGCCGCAGCGCGAGCAACCCCAACGTGTCATCGTCGCGGGTCAAGTGGGAAGACTGCACGCGCGACGAGCTCGACCTCGAGGACGACCTCGCCCCGTCGCCGTTGTCCTCGGGCCACCTCGTCGTCGACGACGAGATGGACATGGTACGCGGCATCGGCGTGGGCAACGTCGTCGGGCTGGGCACCGTGCTCGTACGCGAGGTGTCGACCACCGAGGGCGCGCTGGAGAGCCAGCCGCAGGTCGACCCCGTCTCGGGCGCGCAGCTGCCGCGTCGCGTCCTCCGCTCGTCGTCGCAGAACGCGCGGCTCAAGAGGTCTCTCCCCCCCCAAAGAACGAAGAAGAACGAAAGCGAAACTCACATTTCGGTGTGGGTGTGTTTTGACGACGACAGTATGCTGGAACCGTCGTTCTTGCGCCGGGGTTCGCCGATCTCGTTGGACGAGGTGCTGCGCAACAACTCGATGCGACGAGTGTTTCATCACTATGTAGAGAAGACGTTCTGCTCCGAGAACATCGAGTTCTACGTGGCCGTCCACCGCTTCAAGCACGTTCCCCGCATTTCCTCATGTTAATCTGTTCTTAGAGTTACTTACCTTTTACGGGTACTACGTAGGAATCTGTTCATCAACGCGTTGCAGGACGGCGCGGTGGACGCGATCAAGCGCGCGGCCAACCACATCTACTCCACCTTCCTGGCGCCCGTGCGTGCCCCAACCAGACTCATTTTGTTATAATTTAAAGAATAAGTATTTGTTTTTAGATTAATTTCATTTTCCTAACACTCCACACAGGACGCGGCCAAGCAGGTCAACGTCGACATCTGCATGAGCCGCAACGTCAAAGCCAAGCTCGACAATCCCACCAAGTGCGTACTGCGAACGCCCATACAAGATGAACCATGAACAAGATGTTGATGATGGTGTTGATGATGATGGTGATGGTGACCAACAGGGAGATGTTTGATGAGTCGCAGCGGGCCATCCAGGAGCTGGTCCACTGCTCGATCATGCCCAAGTTCTTCCAGTCCTCTGAGTTTAGGACCACGGCCGAGTTCGAGGAGGTCAAGCAGGCGCTGGTCGTGGAGAACGAGAAGCTGCGGCGCCTGACGGCCAGCCTCCACGAGCAGCGCAGCCGCATCACCCTCCTCGAGCAGAAGCGGGCCATGCTCCACCAATTCTACGCCAATTTTGAAGCCGCTGCCGCCGAACTCTCCCGGTTCGTTGCCATCTTATTTTTTTTATATTTCGACCGAAGCGATATTTATTAAATAAAATGAAAAAACCAAAAAAACAACAGAAAACGAAAGGAAAAGGAGCTTCGGCTGTTGAGCGAGATGGGCTCGGCCTACGATCCGTCACGCGGGCGGTCAGGGCTCACCTCGCAGACCTCTGGCGGCAGCGGCCCGACTGCGGCGCAGGTGGAGCAGGAGAAGGCCCTTCCCGTCCTGCGGCGGTGGGGCATCTGGCCCGACCAGGCCAAGGCCGAGCCGCCGGCGTCGCCCACAGTCGACCACCTCTTGTGGATCGAAGGTGCCGTAATCATCTTCATCATCGCCTTCATCATCGCGTTCGTCGTTTCTTTACTGAATTGACACGACGAGAGCAGTGATCGAGGCCAAGGATTTGGTCGCGCGGGACAAGCGGGGCTTCAGCAATCCGTATGTGGTGGTCAAGTACGGCCGCCAGAAATTCACGACGCGCACTGTATTTAAGAACCTCAACCCGCGCTGGCGAGAACACTTCCTATTGTACCCTCCTTCCCCAATCCAAGCTTGCCCTCGACTTTCGATCGAAATTTTGTATCGAAAACTAAACTTTATTCTTCCTCTTGCAGTAATGTAAAGCAAGACGAGGCGCACAAGCTGTGGCTCACCGTGTGGGACTACAACGTCATCGGCTCCGGCGACTTCCTGGTACTTCTTCCCCAGCGAGTTTGTGTAGATCACGTGTGTGTCCTCACGCACGCACGCGCGTTGGACTGCAGGGATGCCTGAATTTTGCGTCGCCGCGGCTGTTCATCAACACGAGCGACCGATGGTGGACGCTCGAGCCACGCAAGGAGGGCGAAGTGGTCACCGGCAAGATTCGCCTCATCATGCACTACCGCAAGGTTCGTTCGTTGGCCGTTGGTGTTGCTCGTCTCTCCGCCCAGATGATAACGCACTTGCGTTTGCAGCAAATGGACAGAGATGAGGAGCTGGCACTGGAGCTGGCGCAGGTGCGGAACGGCATCCGCGAGGAGATGGCGGCCCTGCAGAAGACGGCGCCCGGGCTGTGGGCTGGTCGGGACGAAGCCGAGGGAAACAACAACAACAACGGCGCGACCAATGGCAACACGCGCGATCAATCCGAGAAGCTCGTGCGAACGCTCAATGAGCGACGACAAAAGCTCGAGAAGGAGGTCGTCGACCGCGATCGCGAGCGCGAGAAGGAGACCAACTCTTCCTCTTCCACAGGATAGCGCAAAGAAAGACAAAACATCATTTTTTTTCGGTTGAACACGTCCAATCGGGGGAAGGCAATCAAGCTTCCTCCTTCTCCTCCTCAACGACAGACCAAGAAGTGGCCTGGCCTGGCTGTGCCACGTCGTCGAGACGGGAGCCGTCGGGGACAATGCTGTCGCTGTGCCCAGTGTCGAGATTGGTAGCCCGGCACAACACATTCCCGTCTGCTTCGACATAGGCGGTGAGCTCGATGCGGGGCTTCTTGCCCGGATTGGTGAGCACTAACCGACCCAGCAGAACATTGTCGCGGACGAGGGACTGTTCACCCTCGTAGAAGTTGATCACCGCTCTTGTCTGGTCGCCGAGCGTGGTCGTGAGGAGAACGGTCTTCCTCGTGGGGATGGTACAGGTCCTGCGCACTAACTCTGTCATCTTGCCTTGGTCAGTCTCTATCCCCAGAGTGGTAGGCGTCGCGTCTATCAAGAGCAAGTCCTCCAGGCCGCCAAAGTCTTTGCCGAGAATGGCCGCCTGAATGGCTGCTCCTCTCACGACCATCTCGTTATCGCCCCACGATAGGCTCGAGCAGTTGTGCTTGGCAAACAGGTCGGCCATTCGCTGGTACAGCTTGGGCATTCTTGCGGCCCCGCCCAGCAGCACTGCTTCGCCGAGACGAGGGCATCTCCACAGATCGCGCTCGACGGAATCGACCACGTCAGCAAGCAAGTCGGAGTGCAGCAATTTCAGCCACTCGCGCGTGATGCTCGCTCGCAGATCGACTCCGTCGGCCAAGGATTCGAGCTCGATCGTCACTTCTTCGTCGCTTGACAGCGTGTTCTTGGCCTCCTCGCATGCTCTGCGCAGACGTTCCAGCGCCGTGCAGTCGGCGGACAGATCGAGGTCCTTGCGGGTGCGCAGTAAGCGGTCCACCATTCGTGCCGTGAAGTCGTCTCCGCCCAGCTGCGCATGTCCGCCCGAGACCGAGACTTCGCAAATGAGTTCCTCGATGACCAAGTACGCCACGTCAACGCTGCCGCCGCCCACATCGACCATCATCACATCCGTTGCGTCCTGGTGCCGCCGTTGGAGAGCATAGTCCAAGCTGGCCAGCGCCACGCCGCTGACCAATCGGCAAGCCTGGAGGCCAGCCAGAGCAGCGGCCTCCTGGAACGCCTTGGCCATGACGCGCGTGGTCCGGGCCGGCACGGCAAGGACCGCCGAGTCGATGGAACAGCCCAGGTAGGCTTCGGCCATGCGCTTGAGCTCCATCAACACCAGCGCCAGGACTTCCTCAGGCCGCACCAGTCTCTCGTCAGGACCGCCGCGGTGAAGATGGATCGCGATGGCGTCGGCATCGTCCGGGTTGGGCACAACGAGACCCGGTGGCCACTGGCTCGGGGCAACGTCGCGGAACCGTCGCCCGACCAGGCGAGCCACGCCACGCACCACTTGGTCCGCATGGTAGAGGCCGTGCTCCACGGCGGCCTCACCGACCAGCTTGGCCGCGCCATTCCCGGGAAATGCCACACACGTGGGGATGGCGTACTTGCCTCGTGCCGTCGGGATCACGTCCACGCGGCCATTACGCCGCACGGCCACGCGCGCGTGCGTCGCGCCCAAGTCGATGCCCACCCATACGCCCGCGCCTCTGCCTTGTCTCTCGGTGTGGCCAGGCGGGCTGAGCTCGGTCAGCACCTGAGCCATGGTCGGGCGCTCCTGCGGGTTCGGGTGCCAGCACCGCTTCATGAGGTCCACCAGCGCGGGGTCCCACCCAGCGTCGATCGGCGGCCGGCCACCGGCCATCACGAAGTGCCCCAATTGCAGCTCGTTGTGAAACCCGCCCCGATAGGGCTCCTGCAGAATAATGTTTATTACAAAAATTAAATTGCTTTATTTTTTATTTTTTAGTAATTCTTAATGAAATAAAAAAGAAGAAAAAAAAGAATGAAAAAAAAGCACCAATTTTGAGGTTAGGTAAGGTGGGACGATGAAGGAGAACCGCACCAGGCCGGAGAGGAGCTCCCACAGGATGATCCCGAATGCGTAGACGTCGACCTTGTTGCTGTAGGTGGCTGCCTCACCAGCTTCGGCGTGCGCGGGATGGGCCTGCATGAGCTCCGGCGCGAGCCACTGCCAGGTGCCCACCAGGCGCGACGCCACCGTTCGCGAGTGCAGAGAGAAGCGCGCGAACCCGAAGTCGGCCAGCACCGGTTCGCCTTCACCATTCAGCTGCAAAAAAAAGTGTTGATTAATTTCTTTTTAAAAATATCGAAATATAATTATTTTAAAAAATTACGGTCCCGAACCGTTTAATTTGAAAAATATATTATTGTATTAAAAAATAAACGAACCAGAACGTTAGGGGACTTGAGGTCGCGATGGATCACGTTTTTGGAGTGCAAGTAGGCCAGCCCGCGTGCAATGCCGACGGCCAAGCGCCGCGTGGTCTCCAGGCTCGGCTTGCCGTGCTTGTGCAGGTAGCCGTGCAGGTCGCCGCCGGTCATGAAGTCGGTCACCAGGCACGGCTGCGGCTGCTCGAAGCACGTGACCAGCTTCACCACGTTGGCGTGCTCCGTCCGCAGCTCCCTGTCGGGCCCGACGTCCTCTGGCGTGGTGAGCTCACGAGGGGCCCTGCAGCTCGACAAGGATACGTACAGGAGGCTGTTGAGCTCGGCGCGATAGTCGTCGAGCGACATGGCGTGGTCGTGAAAGACCTTGGCGGCGACGAGCGCGCCGCGCCACCGGGCACGATAAACCGTCGCCTGCCCAGACTTGGTCAGCTTAGCTTCAATGGTGAGGCCTGGAAATTGCGGAAAGGCCTCTGTGGGCCCTCCAGCGGCAGCCGCAGCTTGGCGAAGGCGATCGAGCTCGCGCTGGAGCGCTTCATTTTCGCGCTTGAGCCGCTCCCGTTCGCTGCCAGGTGACAGCGACGGTGCGAGGTATGAGACTCCAAAAAAAGGAAGAGGAAGTGCTTGGCGGGGGGCAAAAATGAACGCGTGCAAGGAAAGCGAAAGAGGAGTACCGTTCACCAAGGTCGTTGTGGTGCATGGCCAAAAGAGAAAAAAATAAAAAAAGAATACCTTTTTTCTGTTGAAAGTTTTATTAATGATGCAAAAAAAGAGAAAAGAAAGAAAAGAAAGCTTTCGTGTTCTGCATTGCGCCGCCCACAAGGTGCACGTTGACTAAAGTCTTGTAACAGTTGATGGTTGTCTCTAACGGGAGAGGGTCTTGGATTGTTCTTTTCTCCTGGCTCTTGAGCCGGCTAAGATCGCTCTGCGCGGCTTCCTTCCTTTTCTTGCACTCCTTCAGCTTCTTCTTGTTCTTCTCATGATGGGTATCCTCAGGACGTGTGAACAAGTCAGGGTACCTCTAGAGTGTCCAGAGCTCTCCATGTTGTGCAGTTGACACGTCGAGAGAAGGCCTCTTTGGATGGTGAGATAAGCGCCACCAGCCTTGCCATTCGCCTTCCAAAGTGCAGCTGCTGCTGCCGTTTTTTTGGGCCAGGATGGTACAGGCGAAGAGTGTAACGACCAGAAGCAGGGTGGCGGCGGTGACGGCAGAGGGTGGCCGGCGTGTTGTGAAGCGAGGATGAGCTGTCCACACAAGCGGGAGCTTTTACAAAATGAGATAAATGAATTAAAAAAAAAGAAAAAGAACGAAGAGCGCAAGCACTTGCCATGCACGACCCTTTATCTTTTCTACTCCATAAAACACCCACAGTGTAATGGAAACGCCACCTGGCCCTACAACCCTGGAGGGGCGACGAGCTTGGGTGAGCGTTGCGGTTGCGCTCGCCTCGAGCGCTGCACTGGCTGCTGGCTTTTTGTGGTGGAGAACGCGTTCTTTGCGTGCATCCTCCAACGAAAGCGGCACGTCAGCAACCGGCCGTTATCTTCGCCAGGCAGGTGTTGGTTAATCTTCTTACGGCTTGTTCTTCTCTTCCCTGCATGCGTACGATAGAGCCAGGTGCACGCCTTCTTCGCCTTTCCCGTCAGCTCGTGGCCGACCTGACACCCGGAACGGAGCGCGCACGCCAGTTCCAAGCCCTGAGCGACCTGAACACCTGCCTCGCGGCCAAGAACGGTGCGCGCCATGTCCCCCCCCCAATACCTTTTCTTTGGGAACTTGTTGCTCCACGCGTGCGCCTCCCTGGGCTGACGCGTCATATGTCAGTTGGCGGCCACGAAGACGAAGTGTGCCAGGCATTCGAGATGGCCGGGGGCGCCGAGGCCGTCGTACGGCTCTTCCTGGCGTCCCCGCTCCCGGGCGAGGCCAGCGGCGACGCCGACGAAACCGTGAAAACGAAACAAATGCGATTCACGCTGCTGGCGCCGGCCCTGCTCAAGATCGCCTCCACCTTTAAGGACCCGGCGAATCGGGCGCTGGCGACCTCGAACGAAGTGGTCCAGAAGCTGGTCGCCGTGTTTGGCAGCGACACCGCCTCCGCTTCCTTCGTGAGCACAAAGGTCCTCTGCATGGTCTACATGGAAGTCCTGATGACCTGGGACCAGACCAGGTGGAGGCACGTCGACTTGGACCCCTTGGGCGCGGAGCTGTGCCGCTTCCTCATGGAGGCGACGCTGCCCGACGTCGACGCGACCCTCCTCTACTGGGTGACGCGCGTCCTCAACCTCGTCATCAGCCGACAAAGCAAAGACCTCCTGCTTTTCCCACGTTTTTCTCTTCCTTGGATTTCCTTCTCACGCGAGAACAACGTTGTCTTCTTCAGGTTGCTTCCGGTCGCCCAAGGGCCTCGAAGTCCACCTGCTTCAGCTGCTGCAAGACAGCGCGCCGCACGCGGCCTTGGCCAACGTCGGGAAGCCTCTGTTGGAGCTCATCGCGCGGCTGTCCGCCTACGCTGACGGTGCGTCACCACACGACGTCGCTGCTCTCCTGTCGTCGTCGTAGTCGTCGTTGTCGTCGTCGTCGTCGTCGTAGTCCAGCTGGGCGCCTCACCACATCGCGTGTGTGCGCACTTGCAGTGGCGACGTGTCGACAGATCCTTGATGCGCCACTCGTGGCTTGCTTCGTCCGCGAGATGCTCCGCCAAAAGGAGAGCAGGAACTGGGAAGCGCTGACCATCTGCGCGATCGACCTCTACTGTTTGCTGCTCGCTCGACCGGCGCCCTTCCAGGCTTCACGCCAAAGGCACGTCCACTTCCGCGTTTCTGCGCTTTTGGTTAACGTGCAACACAACGAGTAGGATCCAGGAGGCGTTCCTCGAGCGCGGGGGCCAAGTGTCGGCCGCGGTGGGGCGCGACAGCGCGACGGGCGTCGACGTGCTGGTGGACCTGATCGACCTGGGCATCCCGGAGCTGACATCCCCCGTGCTCAATACGCTAAACATGCTGTGCGACGAAAATGGTTTGTCCCCATGGCGCAGGCATACGATGATGATGATAATGTGGACGATCTGACTGATCGTCTACCACCACGCAGTGACCGTGCAGGAGGCGTTGCGCAACAATCAGCGCGTGATGGATGCAGTCCGGCGCGTTGATGGCGAGCCAAGCCACCAAGCGCAAGAGCTCTTGCGTCTTCTCTCTGCTTGATCTGAAAAATGACGCTGGGCTACACTGCTGCCTGTGACCATTGCTGGAGCAGTTTGTTGTGTAGCATTGTATGACTGACAGTAAACCACCATGTTTGGGCATGTTGTGGTACTTTCCTGAGAATTTACAATCCCGAAAAGGCTAACAAGGCTGTGCGGCTGGTAGCCGGCCAGCGCTCGGCCAGGTCAGCAAGGACCGCCAGAAGCTCCTCGCTTGCTGCTCGATGCCTGCCGTCGGTGGAATTGATCACCGCCGCCAGATCGGCCAGCAACGTAACCAGCGCCACGCGGCCTTCTATTTTCTTCGTCTCCTTCTCGCTCTCTGCCTCGGATGACGGCGAAAGCACCATCGGGACGACCTCTTGCGCCAGCACCACCAACAGTGCATTCACGAGTTGGTGGTGTTGGGCTTCGCGGAACTGCCGGCCCCTGGCAATGGGGACCAACTCCATGAGGCCGGCGCTGCAGAGCTCCATGTCCTTCGACCGCAACAGGTGGTCCACGATGATCTCCATCGCAGCAAACGGCATCGAGTAGACGAGGTGACGGAGGAGAGACAGGCCGTTCTGAACCTGTTGCCGAGAGAAAGCCAGGCATACGGCATCATCGCCATCATCATCGTTAGAGGCGCCGTCATCTTCATCGTCGCCAGTGGTGGGAGCGTGCCTCGCGCTTGGTCGAATGGGCGTCGACGGCAAACACGCGCCGGAGGTGGCCCAGAATCAGGCCTGCCGTCTCGGTGTGGAAGCGCCAGCTTCGTATCACGCGCTTCAACGCGTCCTGGGCGGCGATGCGCACTTCCACCTGCCGCGCGCGCGTGTGCGGAACGTTGACGAGGGATGATGCGAAAGATTCGTCGAAAAGATTTTTAAAAAAACGTGCCTTTGGGTCGGACAGCGACGACTCCAGGAATTCGGGATCGGGAAAGCGATCGATCAGACCCAAAGCGCCCACCCTGGCCACCAACCAATAAGGATATTTAAAAAAATATTAGAAAAATAAACAGATAAACAAATAATCACAAAAAGAAAAAGAAGAAAAAAAAGGCCAAGCGGGCAACCTGTGCTGCCACGGCGCGCCGGCGAGCACGGCTTTCACCTCCTTGGCCGTTTCCTGCGGCGAGACCCTGCACCAGCCTCTCCAGTTCGATGTCAAGACGGTTTGCAGCTCAAGCAACTTCTCGTCCACGCCACCGGCCTCCACTTGCTTCTGCAGCCGGCGTCTGCGATTCGCCTCGGACGTGAGCGCGGCCCGCAGGTCGGCCGGGAGGAGCCCCGCCTCCAGCCGCCGATGAGCGGCCTCGAGATCGACCGCACGTAGGGCGAGATCGCACAACGAAAGCGCTCCCACGTGCTCGACTTGTGGCCCCGCGGCCACGACAGCCATGCGCAGGAACCTGAGAGGTGGCGTATCAGGCGAGCAAGGGAGCGCGAGAGCGATGAAAGCGGCACAGGCCATTGACGAACCGGTGGAGCAGCGCTGGATCGCCGGGCAACAGCTTCACCGCCGCGTTCGCCACCGTAACAAAGTCCCGGCCGTCCTGCAGCACAAGCGTGTGTGTGAGGCCACGATAAGGTGGACGATAACACAGACGGACGACAAGCAGAGGCGGACCGGGATGCAATCGAGCAGCGCGTCGATGACGGCGTCCTTCATGCACGCGTCGTCGTCGTCGTCGCAGCCGCGGCTGTTGCGCTCCTCAAACGCCGACGCCAACTGCCGCATGGCCTCGCAACGCAGCGTCGGGACAGCGCCCTTGTCCAGGGCCAGCGCGAGCAATCGCTCCAAGAGGGCGAGGCCCTTGGGCAAGCGATGCCACCGCTCCAGCACGAGGTGGACGGCCTGCCGGAGGGCGTAATCGATCTTGCCGCGGCGGAGCACCTCCAAGGCCGGTGGGATCACCGCTTGGGCCGACATGAGACCCGCCCACGTCTCGTTGCCGTTGTCCTCCTCGGCGGCACACTGGCGGAAGCCAAAGCCCGCTGCCGCAGCATCAAGGCTCAATATTTATTCAAATATATATCAATATATTTGAAAAAAAAAGAGTATAAAAAAAGTACCTGCGACGACGTCGGGAGATGGATGAAGGAGGACGCGGTCAATCCACTGCTGCACGTCGACTTTCGAGAGCTCAAACTGAGGCCGAGGGGGGCTCCAGGCGTGAGCGAGCATGGTGAAGAGCTTGACGAGGGTTGCCGCCACGGCCGGTTCCACGCTGTCCGCTGTCCGCACTCGCGCAGAGACCTCCGCCGCGGTCAACAAGCGCGTCCAGACCCGGCGGAGGCAGCCCACGCGCTGGTCGGGCGCAATCGACGCCGCCTCGTCTTGGCCCAGCATCGGCGCGAGAGCGGCGAACACGCGGCCCAGCTCAACGTCGACGCTTCGTTGTTGTTGTTGTTGTTGTTCGCCATCGTCGTCAGCGTGTTGGCCGGCTGCGAGACCGTCGAGCCAGGCGAGGCAGCCGTTTGGCCCGCCGGAGAGAAGCCACTGGAGAAGGGTCGGGCGAGGGACCAGCCCGTTGGACATGCAACGATAGTAGAAGAGTTCCTCCGAGACTTCGTCCTCCCTGTCCTCCTCACCGTCAACGACATCACGCCAGCAACTCAGGACTGCATCCTTGACGAGGGCCTCGTCCATGTGCTCTCTTCTTATTGCATAAAAGAAGAGAAATTGCTTCAATAAAAGAATAATTCACTTTTTCACTTAGACTGGAGAGGAATTTCAAGATTTCTATTTTTAAGGTATTACATTTACGTCAGAGTGGCCGCATCTCGCCATCGTCCTCATTGGGCGTGTAGTCTCCCATCGGGGGCGCCGTCGTTTCGACGGCCTCAAGTTCTTGCCCGTCCACTTCTTCGCCGTCGCCGTCGTTCTCCTCGCCAATCACCACAACCCCTGTAGGGTGGCCGACGCGGATCTGGCGCACGAGCACAACGGCGAGAAGAAGCAGCGCGGAGGACAGCAAGAAGATCGACTTGTAGCCCAAGTGGGCCACGTCGAGCTTGTCGCTGAGCGGGTCCAACAGGTCGATCATCAGCCCGGCCACGGGCGGTGTGATCACCTGTGTGGCCAACGTCCGAGTGTCGACACATCAGCCTATGAATGGGCAGGCGCGGACGGGGCAAAGGGCGCAGTACCGTGGGCAGCACCCATGAGATGTGCCACACGCCGAGGTCGGTCGCGTGACTTTCGGAGCGGGGCAGCACGTCGCTCGCCAGCGCAAAGTCAACACTGCACCACATGATGAAAATATTTTGTTAATAATAAAAACATTCAAAATAAGAAAATAAAAGCATAAAATAATAAAATATTGTTCGTATTTGTTTATTGCTTAATACATAAATAAAAATGTAAAAAATGGGAGCAGGAAGTACGTGATGTAGCCGCCGTAGGCGAGGCCGAAGATGAGGCCCGAGAAGATCATCACCGTGAAGTTGTCGGTGACGACGAGGACCAGCGGGATCACCGCCATCACCGTACCGGAGACGTAGACCACCAGCTTGCGCCCGTACTTGTCCGACAGGTAGCCCGAGGCGAGGGAGGAGACGACGGAGCCGAGGGTGACCATCCCGACAAAGAAGGAGACGGCGGCCTCGGGGTCGTCGAGGGCGAGGCTCAGGAACACGTACGGCCGCGACACGGCGTCGCGCATGAAGAACTGCAGAAACTGCGTCATGACCTGGAAGCCGCCTGTGAACAGGAAACGCGTCCAGAACACCTGCAATCAAAAATAGAAATACAAATAAATTAACAAAAACTATAGTGAAATGATTAATAAATAAATAAATAAATAAAAATACCCAGCGAAAGTTAGGGTCCTTGAAGGGGCGGAGGGCCTCGCGTGTCCAGTCCCACAGGCGGAGGAGGCGGCGACGGTGCGGCCCCGCCACCTCCGCGGCGAGATCGACGTCGACGGCCTCTTGATCGAAGCCCACGACCTCGACCGCTCCCTCGTTCACGCTGAACACCGTCACTACACGCGATTTTTTATTTTATTAGAAATTGATATAAGTATTAGTGTTCTATGATTTGTAAAATATTGCCGGAGAGTCGCACCGAGGAGGCACGCCACTTGGAGGAGCGCCAAGATGAAGAAGGCGCCGTACTTGGTGATCTCGGTCAGGGCGATCCCCAGCACGCCTGGAATGCAGCCATTGGCCCACATTGTGTTATGGCCACGTTAGCCCACCAGCCAATCGCCATCCATGACGAGCATGAACGTTGTTGTCGTCGTCCATCGCGCAGACGTACCGCCGCCAAAGAGGTTGCCCAGCATGCTCATGAGGCCCAGCCAGCCCGAGGCCACGCCAAACTGGGCCTGCGAGGCGATGTCGGGGACGAGCGCCAGGTAGGGCCCCGAGGCCAGCGAGTCAAAGAGCGACACGGCCAGGTAGGCCGCCCCGTAGGGCACCATCCACCCGACGCCCTCGTGCTCGAGGAAGGGGAAGGCGAGCATGGAGGCCGCCATGAGCGGGACGCCGACGACCACGTAGGGCAGGCGGCGGCCCGCGGGCAGGAAGCGCGTGTGCTTTTTCACTGGCGTCCGATCGCTACACACGCAACACAACTGTTTAAAAAACAAAAACAAAAACAAAAAAATGTTTTTAAAAAAAAACAGGACAGAGAGGAGACCTGAGGATGCCGACGACGGGGTAGGCCACGAGCGAGAGGAGGGCGCCGAAGAGGGTGATGACCCCGACGGCGGTGCCCTTGTACTGGTCGCCGGCGATGGCGAGCACCTGGAGCGGCAGGAGCACCACCGGGAAGGCCGCCCACCAGGCGCTGCGCGCGAACCAGTAGAGTGAGAGGCCAAGCATCTGGGCGTGGCTCAGCTGGCGGCCGCCGCCTCCATGTGTGCCCAGCTTGTGGCCCTCGAACAACACTTCTTTGCTTTCGTCATCGTCGTGCTCACCGCCGTTGATTTCATCTGCGCCTCTTCTAGGGAGAGAGTCGCCTTTGGTCTTACGTTTGCGAAATTGGATTTCATCTTCGTATTCATCGTCATTTTCAGCGATTTGGTTCCCATTCGAGTGTCGCAACGTAGAAGTAGACGATGAGGCGAGAAGCGCTTCTTCATCGGACTGGCGATGAGATATACTTGAGCTGATGTGGCCATCTCTGGGCATTAGCGGGACATGACCCTCTTCTCCCGCTACGTGGAGCGCAATCTCCCTGCCTTCATCTTCTTCATCCACCAGTTCATCCAACTGTCGTTCCTCCATTCACACCAGCCAAGCCAACAGCCATTTGGGACAGCAGAAAAAGAAAAGGAAAATGTTTAATTTTTAACTCAATTTTAATTTATAAATAAATAAGGAGAGGAAGAAGAGAAACAAGGAAGAAGAGAAGGCTGCCCACCCACCAGACCAGAGAGTGAGGGTCCAGGAAGAAGAGAGAGGAAAGGGGAAAAAAAAGAGGAAGTAGAAGGGGAGGAGAGAAGGCCATAAATAAAAGGAGGTGAAGTAGAAGAAGAGATGAAGAAGCAGCAGAGGGTTTCCAGCTTCTTCTCGGCCCACAGTGAGTGATGTTGATGGTGGTTCTCTATACACGTTGGCAAAGCCTCTCCAGGAAGGTGAAGGTGAAGAGGCAAGAGGCCCAGACTAGGACGGCGCCATCGAGGAGGAAGACGAAGATGTTGAAGAGGATGAGGAGGAGGCGTGGTCGAAGAAGACGATGATTATTGTTACATTGTCCTTGCTGTTCTTCGTCGACACCACATGCTCCACCAGTGCGTTGCTCACCTGCGCGTGTTCATGTCAGTCGTCTTCATCAAGATCAAAGCTGAAGTGAATGAAGATGATGAAGAGGACCGTGAAGAAGATGAAGATAAAGGGCGAAGAAGAGGAGGAGGAAGCACCTCGGATTTGGGCTTGGTTTGGATGGCGGTGCGGATAAAGGTGGCGACCTCGTCCTCCGTCATGTAGTCCCACAGGCCGTCCGTGGCCAACACGATGAACTCGTCGTCTGGGCTCAGCTGCGTCACTTGCACCTGTTCGTGTCATCGCAAGTGTCAGCACACGACATGTTGCAGATGTGAAGAACATAGAACAAAAAGCTTTTACTGAGGAGGAGGGAGGGGAGGCACGTGCCTCGGGCTGGGGGATGATGATGTGCTTGAGGTCCTCGTCGCCAATGGAACGCGTGACAGCAAGTCGGCCGTTGACCCGCCATGTGCCGAACCACACCACCGTCCCGCCGGCGCTCTTCACGCGCTCTTTCTCGTCCTCTCGGCTTGGCTTTTGCGTTGTGCACAACTGTAGTATTGTTTTTGTTGTTTTTAAAAAATCGTAAATACAAATAAAATGGCACAATAACGCCAACAAAGGGAAATTATTTATCAATCATGATTTTTAAAATAATAAATAAATAAATATGACGTACGGAGAGGAGCTCGGTGCCGCCTCCGGCGGTTCGTCGGCAGAGCATGCCTTGCGAGTCGCCGCAGTTGGCCACGATCAGGTGGTCGCCCCGCAGCAGCGCCGCCATCGCTGTCGACCCGTCTTTCACGCCTGTCGACCGCCAATCCACGCCTCTCAGCACACACCAACAATACGACGTAGGAGAGAGGTCGGTACCAAGACACCGGGCCTTATCGACAAAGATCTTATCGGCGCGGAGAAACGCGTTTCCCAGAGCAAGCTCCTCCAGCTGGCCGGTCCGATCTGCGCCCGGCGAGCCCGCGGCATTCTCGAGCTCCTGCGCGATCCACATGTGCAGCTGCGTCCTGCTCGACACCACACACACACACACACAACACGACACGAGCGCGTGTTGATCAGCATTCACAGCACGTCCGTGTCTTTTCGCCAAAGCTTGCGTAGCTAACCCACCGACAGTACTCGGCGGCATCCTTGCCCGAGTGGCCGTCAAAGAGGCCGATGTAGATCTGTGGCGGCGCGTGCTTCATCGTGTAGAGATCGTTGAAGTGCTGCCATGGACCATGCCACGTCACGCCACGCCACAATTTAGCGTCACGAGGCTGGGGACAAAACAGACGGGTGGGAAGTACCTCGAGGACGAGATAGGTGTCCTCATTGGCGTCGCGCACGCCTTTGTCGGTCTTTGCGTGGATCTCGTAGGCCCATGGGAGCCCGTGAGCCGATCGATCGGGCGCGTCAGCGACGGCGGGCGTCTCCCGCAGGTTGGCCAGGGCCGGCTCGAGATGGGCCTGGACCAGCTCTTTGAGCTGCAACGTGTCCGCCGTCGCCAGTGGCCCATGTCGGCCGCCGCTGACGCCATTGCTGTTGGTGCCGTCACCGTCGGGGTCCCAGCTGTCCTCCGAGTACACGAGCTGGCCGCCGAGTACTGTCAGTGGCCCAGTGGTCTCGCCATCGGCCACCATCGATGACGATGTTGACGACGCACACAACGCGGCCTTCTTGGGGTCCTTTTTGTCCTTCTTGTCCTTCTTTTCCTTCTTCTTTTCCTTCTTCTCCTTTTCTTTCCCGTCTTTCTTGGCCTTTTTCTTCTCCTTCTTGTCGTCACCCTTCTTGTTCTCCTTCTTGTCGTTGTTGTCCTTGTCCTTCTTGTGCTTCTTCTTGGAGTCGCTGACCTTAAGTGCGACGCTCGACGTCGTGGCCGCGGCGACGGCAACGGCCGTGGCGGTGCCGCGGCCGGCCTGCTGGCAGCGCAGCAGCCGAAGCATGTCGGCCACGACCCGCATCTCGGCGCGCGTGGGCCGCGGCCCGAGGTGCTCCAGCGCGCAGGCCACTGCCCGGCCGGCCAGCTCGTCGCGCGTCAGGCGGTCGGACATGGGCGCGCCGGGCCCGCTGCAGGTGGCCTTCTTGGGGTTGAACTGCTCCTGCATCTTCTTGTGGCTCATCAGTGCCCGCGCGCGCAGGTCGGGCTTGGGCTTGGCCGCGGCGACGGCTGAGGCGCCCCCCGCGCCAGCGCCCCCGGCCGCGGCGGCCGACGCTGGTGTTGCAGATGAAGATAACGTTGATGATGAAGTGGAAGATGACGAAAACGTAGAGGTTGATGGTGATCGGGGTGAGACGCTGCGGGGCCGAGCAGCGCCAGCGTTCATCGAATCGCCAGCGTCTGCCTCGGCTCCATTACTTCCTCCTCCCGAGCGAGAGAGTTTGTTTCGCGGCGGCAGTGCACCAAGAGATTTGCCACCCTTGCCAACGAGGGTCGGGAATGCTTTCGGTGGCGCATCCTGGCTGCTCATTCTAGTGATCAATGCAGACGAAGAGGCAGAATTTGATGGTGAAGAAGATGCTGAAGTAGAAAGGGGACACAGCAGTGATGTTGATGATAATGCTGGCACTGCAACTTCCTGTTTCTTCTGCCTCTTCTGTTCTTCTACCCGCTCTTCTGCTTCTTCTCCTACTTCCTCGTGGCGAGCTTCTCCCACCTGGTCAGTGACAGCGCGTCCCTCGCCTTCTGCTTCGTCGAAGAGTGGCGCCTTGCGTTTCCGCGTGCCGGGCAGAGCGAGGTGATCGTTGCGCCTCGTATTGAATAGTTAAATTGCCAGGACACAATCTGGAGAGAGATCATGGCTGAGTTAGCTAAAGGGAGGCAGCTTATTATATAATACTAATTAAAGGCGAACGCACATGAAAAGAGAGAGCCTCTAGATGAAAAAAGGCTCGCTGTTGGCGTGGAAATGAGGCGAGCACCCACCCAATCTTTTATCCCTCGCTCACACGCCTCTCGCGTGGGGGTGAGTGGGATTAAAATCAAAACAGGTCCTTCTTTCTGCTGGCTTCCTGGTCTCAATTCACGTTGCTCGCTACCGGTGGTCCAATCTGTGGTTTTTTTTCCTGCCAAGCCTCGTGCCCGGTTATTGCTGGCCAACAACAGCAGAACTTTACGGCACGGATCAAGGCCAAAGTGGTCATTGTGAAGACTAACCTTGTGGCTCTTTCCTTTCTTCTTACATGATCACCTTTTTCACTTTGTGCTTATTCAGTCCTAAGCTCTCTATATTCGCTTTATAAAAAGGTTCATAAAGACCTATCATTGGCCTGTTTTTACTTTACTTGTTGTCTCGCAAAGTCAATCAACAATCCCCATCACGTCCACACCTACTCGTACTGTTAAAAGAAAGGAGGAGAAGACACTACAAAAACACTTTCAACAATCACCGCCTCTCACAAGCATCATACTGGGAAGGATGCCTACTGGCCCGTGTAGCGGACGTAGCCGCCCAGGTCGAGTCCGCCACCCGCCGAGAAGAGCTGGCTGTACTGAGAGCCCGGGCACGGGAAGCGCAGATCGAGCGCCTTGGACAGCTGAATGACGAGCTGCGGCAGGGATGGGTACGTGTGTTCGTCGTTCACACTGAAGCCCTCGCCTGAGTGGGTGATGCCTGATTTTGTGGGAGGGGCCACAACACAGCTGAGCCCTTCCTGCTATGCATTCCGCACATGTATCAGGAGGAATGCACGTACGTATGTGAGCCACCTTGCCGTTGGCTGAGACCTTGGAGATGGTGAAGCAGCCCGGGTGCGACGGGTTCGTCGAGAACCGCACCAGGAAGCACCCAGCGCCCTGCCCGTTGAGCCGCCTCTGCGCCTCGCCCGTCTCGATGTCTCTGTTTTTTTTAAAAAAAGTATTATTAATATTATGATTACTAAATATTTATTTA
>NAVB01000446.1:0-48417 GCA_002179805.1 Acanthamoeba lenticulata | reverse complement strand
CTGGGACAAATATTAAAATCAAATAAAAATGTCTAAAAGCAAAAGAAAAGAATCCAAAAAAAAAAAAAAACAAAAAACGAACCAATGTCGTGCTTGCGCGGGAGCTTGTCGACAAAGCTTCTAGAGCTTGTAGATGAGGTAGGCGCCCATGAAGAGCGTCAAGTGGACAAAGACCTCTATCGGGCCATTCATGTACATCCACGTGAGGATCCTGATAGAAGCCGCCACCAGGGCCAGCACCTTCCATCGGCTCATGATCCATTTTCTCCTGCAGTCCTCGCTCGCCCCCCCCCCCACCCAACACGCACACTGGATCGGCCACCATTAGAACCTCCGTACGCGCGTGCGCGTGTGATTATGGCACGCACGGAGGTGACGTTTGCTTGTGCTTGAAAACGCCGGAGAAAGCCTTTTCAGTGGAGAACAAGATCGTGTCCTCATCATCCCTGATTCCCTGTGTTGAGCTAGTGGATCAGCAATCCAATCCCAAATGAAGCAGGTTGCCCTGTAACCCCATAAAGGGGAAAGGCAAGGCTGGTGCCCATACTCGGTACTCGAGCGTGGTCTGGATTCCGTAGTGGTCGGAGAGGTGGGAAAACTCCACGCCGGTGACCACAAACGGCACGCCCGGGTGGTCGAGCGACCTGGGGATGGTGAGCGCGTTCTCACCCTCAGGGCTCGACCAGAACATGTGGTCGCGCCGCTGCGGTTACTTGTGCTTGAAGACCTCGACGACGGAAACTCGAGCCGCGGCGGAGTGTCCCACGCCCGCGATCCACATCAGCACGTGCGCGTGCGCGTTCGTGTGTGCGGCCAGCGTGTCGTGCGCCACTGTGCATGTGTGCATGTGTGTGTTGTGTGCTGCTGAGGCCGGTGATGACGCCGCAAGTCACACTAGGGGCCTGGCCAGCTCACGACATTTGTCAGTTCAATGCAGAGTGGCTTGCAACCGAAGCTCGAGAAGAGGCCTCCTACGTTGTAGCGCCCCTGTAACTCTCTGCTACCTAACGACAGCACGTGACTACCACTTATCCTTCTCGACCACTCAAAGGGGCTGCGCTTCCCTCCTTCCCAGACGTCCTGCCACCATCGACGCTCACCAGCACTTGTTTGACGGCCACCGGGCCCGCCCAAGCACGCCCCTTCAGCTTGACGTCACCTTTTGACCGCATTGCAGTCAGCAACACTACTCGTCAAGGAGGAGAAAGAAGAAGAAGATGAAAATGAACAGTGGTCTTGATTATGGTATCTTCAGGGACGAATCGCACGCCAGTGAAGAAGTCGGGCACGCCAGGGGGAATCATGAGCGACCGCACCTTGAGGCACCGCATGCGTTGGCCATAGGGATCACTGGGGAACTGGGTCCAGTTTTTAAAATGAGTGAAATTCCTGTCTCGTCCTCATCAGTGCCAACAAGTAATGCTGATCCATCTAATGGCGATGCGCCACGTGGAAGTGACTGAAGTTTTGCCTACCCTATCAATCAATGTAGTACTGCAAGAAGGATTGCTAGCCACTTGCGCCAATGCCACTGGAAGGGAGACAGAGCCCATGCTCTATCAAGCTTCCCGTGTGTCTTTCAGGGCAGTAGCTTGTGGCCTCATTGTGCCAGTACACCTGGGCCAGGTCGAGGCGGTTGACCGCAAGCGCCATCTAGAGAAGGCGGCTCTGGGTCTTGGCCCAGTCCTTGTAAAGGGCGAGGGGTGTAGGCTCCTTGCTGAAAAGGACCAGGCGGGGGAGATGCTGAGCCGATTCGCAACAGGCCAGCGCTTCGAGGCTCTGGCGCACCGTGTTGGTGAGGTCCAGCCGCAGCATCTTCTTCTAGCTTCTCCAGCCAGTGTGTGGATGTCCACATCAACGCAGGACGGTCTTGATGACGCTCCCATGGCGGGCGGAATCGGTCATCTGGCTGGCGCCAGCCACCTCACAGGTGGTACTGTGCCACGCAGGTCCATGCTCTTCTGGAAGGCGTAAAGCCACTGGCCATTGAGCTGGCTGAGCGCCAGCGTTCACACAAGGTAGAACAGATTAAAGGCGAGCGCCAGCAGCCGCTTGACGAGGGAACCGCGGTTCTTGTGGCCACATCCGAGGGCATCGACATGAGGACCATGATGGCCCTATGCTGGAAGAGGTTAGGTCTTGGAGGTAGTAGTGCTGCGTGCTTTGTGGCAAGATGAGCTCTTGGTTGTAGAACCTTGAAGACCTGCTACGCGCACTTGTCCTCAGCGCCGATGTAGTCAAGAAGACTGGGGGGTGCAAGTGAGGAGGGAGAAGAACAAGAATTAAACAGAAGGATACGCGTTTCAGGGAAAGAAAAGATTTATGAATTGGCGAGCAGAAAGACAAGGTGGATGAGATGCTTAAGCAAGAAGACCGGCCAGATGTGAATCCAGGAAGCGCTGTAGATGTGCCCTGTCCACAAGCTTTCCTCCTTCCAAGCCGAGCGGGTTTTGCCAGAGTTTCGGGTGGCTCTTGCGGCTCTCGATGAGCTGAGGTAAGGCAAAGAAGGGGTGATCAAGAGCATCCTCTGCAGAGATTCTGTTGTTGGCCGAAATGAGAGTAAGACTCTGCATCAGAAGCAATAAAAAGCTCTAGAACAAGGTACCTTTGTAAAGGATGAAACGTAAGCATCTTGAGGAGAAGGTCGGAGAACTGGTTCCAAGCGAGATCGTCAATCTGCTCATCCCTCTGAGGAACCAAGCTCTTTTTAGGGGACGAACGTTGAGAATTGAGCAAATCCAGATCCGCTCTCAGGAACGTATTGGCCATGTCTCCCATCGTGTCCCAGCATTCTTTGTAGGAGAGGATGTCTGCCAACACGCCCTTGCGGTCGATTCCCGTTCTATAAAACAAAAGGTCCCTACAAAAAAGTAAGCGTGGTGTGTAGATTCGTTAGTTGTGACGGTGAGATGAAAGAGGGGGGGAGGGGGGTAAGGGTTACATACTTGAAAAGAAGCTGAGCCATCAGACAACCACAGCTCCAGACGTCAGCGGCCTTCCAATGCGCATCTACAAGGCGGCTCTGGCGATTTGGGGAAGCGAGTAGAATTTCTGGGGCGTGATAGCAAACATACGTCGATGGAGGCAAGACGTCTTGAAGTCACGGCAATGAAACCCGAGCGCCCCATTAGCAGTTGTCCTCAGAGAGGCCATCAAAAAGGACAAAGAGAGAGAGAGAGAGGTCTCCTACCTAAAGGCTTGCACCATAAACTGCCGGCGTGGCTGAATGAAGCCAAATAGATTCGTCCAGTTGGTGCGCCGCTAAGTAAGATGGAACGAGGTTGAATGTCCCTTGATTCAACGGAGAAGAGAGAAGAGTAAAGATGTTAACTTTGCTCACCGGAGGACCAAGAGGGGCTTTGCACATACCGATGGACAATGTTGGCCGAGTGGAGATAGGATACAGTCTGCAAAAGCTGATGCATGATCCACCGCACCTGTCACACGCCAACTCAAAAGCTTAGCAAACACAACTGAACATGTAGGCAAAGGGTTTAACACGAGACACCTGATCAACGTTGAAGGTTTTGTGAGTCAAGGCATGTTCCAAATCGAATTCCACGAACGTCGTAACCATATACACTAGGTCCTTCTCTTTGTCCCTAACCAATCCTGGTAATAAGAAGAAAGTGAATCAACTGTAAACGAGAAGATTGTTGTTACTACCTTTTAGCTTCGGGATGGAAGGATGCGGGAGAAGACTATAGAGCAACGCTTCGCGGAAGTTCAAAGGAAGGTCTGGATCGGATCGATTTCCCTTCTTGCAGGCCAAAAGCTTGACTGCTACTTGTCCTCCGAGCTTAGCTTGAGCAAGGAACACTGGTGATTCTCGCCGTGCGCCTCGCCGCTCGCGGATTTCATAATCTGTAGTCATGGGGGGGGAGACCACCGTTGAGAAGATTTGTTTGCACCTTTGCTGTTGGCACACACGTACCAGCAAAGTTCAAAACGAGGTTGCCCTTGCGAGTTGGGGCCTGCAAGCTCCACGGGAGGTCTTGAAGCGAAGCAACGAAGGCACCAAGCCACCGGGTGACCTCACCTGCCACCTGCCATTGAGGCAGGCTACGCTGCAGATGATGGGTCTTGAGGGCCAGTTGGGCCTCTTTTCGGTTGGGGTTGGGATCCAACTCCAGTTGCTGACGCTCTGCCAGCAAGTGCCCTTCTCGTTGGGTCTCGAGGCGTTGCTGCTCCTCGACCTCCTCCTCGTTTTCCATAAGGGGCTTGCTCTCTGCCAGCAAGCGCTTTTCTCGTTGGCTATAAAGGCGTTGCTCCTCCTCAACCCCCTTCTTCTCCATAAGGGACTTGGGCTGGAGGGCTTGCCGATGCTGCTCTAGAGATTCTTGGGAGCGTTGATGTTCTTGCAGCGCATGTTGTAGGAGAATCTGGGACCGTTCACTTTGATCGCGAGGCTCCTGGACCATAAGAGCGCGCTTAGCAAAGCGCTTCTTCAACGACTCAGCCCGAAGCCGACCTTTCTTCTCCATCAGTGGTTTCTGGTGTAGTGAGTTTCCAAACCTCCCAAAAAAGCAACTCCAACTTTTGGCGCGAAAGAACACAAACGGTCTGCTGCGGAAAAATTCTCCGGCACTTTGGCGACTCTTTAAAGCCAGAGCAAAAAAAAGAAAAGAAAAGAAAAGAAAAGAAAAGAAAGCCCCTGTCTGAAGCTGATCTCGCGCTCTCTGAGATAGCCAAGTAGAGCCTCTACCTTCGACAGCATCTTCTCGCAATCGGCCTCCCTGACGATGAGCCACTCCATGTCCACAGCAACAATCAAGGGGCCTTCCTACTCGCCACCGCCAGGCCTGCCAAGCACGCGCGCAGCAAGCACATTGACATCCGCCAGTTTCAACCATGGGAGACGGTGGGGGAACACAAGGTGATATTCCTTTACTGCAAAAATGAGCTGATGCTTACTGATTTGTTGACGAAATCCCTGCAGCGTGCAAGAGTTGAACTCCTCTGCACCGGCCTGTGCCTTCTTTGCCTGTCCCCTCTGTGACGAACACAAACGCTCGGCCACACGCAAGCTACTGAGCAAGGGGCTCCTCACGCTGGGCTTCTGCAGGTCGACAAGCGTGTCAAGCATCTTGCCACGGTCCTTGACGAGGTCACGTGAGACGAGGCGGCGTACTGCGACCTTGCCCCGCGTAATCTGCGTGCTGAAGGAGCCCACCTCGAGGAGCAGCCACAGCTTGGCAACGACGGCTGTGAGGCGGCCGCAGGGATGTTTCGTTGAGCTCCCGCAACTGGTGGAAGAACTCGCGCCTGTCTATGAAGAGCGTCGCGCTGGTGCCACGCTCGAGGAGGGCGTCCAGGTGGACGCCTAGACTGGCGAAAAAGGCCTGCGCGTCTTTGTGCTTCATCGTGCACTCGTGGTTCTTCTTGCACAGTAGCCGATGGATCTGTCTGTCACCCATTAGCTGCTTTTTATCCCCCTTCTGAAGAGAGGTTGTTACTCAGCAAATGTCCCTTTCCTAGAGAGGTCAACTGTTGTAGATTCAACAAATTTCGTGGTACTTTCCATGGTCAAATTCGTGCGCCTGGTCGTCAGGGCAGGATAGCTCACTTGAAGGAGACATAGGAAGGTTCATTGTAGGGTTGTTGACCACAGGAATAGGGTTGGAAGAGACTGCACGTGGCGCCACCTCCTGACTGGTGTTAACTCTTCTCTGTTGACAGACGCCTTTTGGTTCTCCCAAGTCGTGTGGTTCTGTGAGCAGGGTTCGGAACGCCAATTTGATCTTCATCTCTTCTGAATATTGAGCTGCAGCAGCAGAGGTCGAGGTGCCAGAAACCTCCTGGTACAGATTCAATTGAGTGATCTTGGTCATCTCATCAAACAAGGTCGATACATTGTGTTCTAGCAACCTTAACGTGCTGCGAACCAAGTGTCAGTACCTATCACGGCTCTACCCCAATCCACCATTCATTGCCTTCAAGCACTGCCTCTACGTGAGCAAGGTGCTGAAGCTGTGTGAACGGTTTCCAACACACACACACACACCCTACCCAGTAATGCATCATTCGAGGGCCTTGGCAGCTTGACTAATCTACGGCATGAGGGAAGGCGAGGAAACGTTTTTATTATGTACTTGCCAGCCCTGTAAGAAGAAGGCAGCAGGCAAGGCCGAGCAGCTCAACGGTGCAGCTGGGATGCGAGCTTTGTGCACGGGCAAGCCTGGTGTTCCAGCGTGGTTCGACGGCCACGCGCAGAGCTCGCACTTGTGTGGGGCCGTCCGTGTGCATATCGTCGTGGATCGTAGTGCAATCCTTAATCGAGAGGTAGGAGCCGACAGTGGCTGTGCCAGCAACTTCCGGGTCAGCGTTTATGAGCTTGACGGCGAGTTGGACAGCATGCTTGACGCCGAATTAGGCGGACAGTCGACAGGGCTCGACAGCGTGCTTGGCGCACTTCTTGATGGTGGGTAAGTTGGATAGGATGGTGAGATCGATGAAGAGCTGCTGGGGAAGTTGGAGGGCGTGCTCGAAGGCGGTGGGCGAGCTCGAGAGGAGAGCTGGACGGCGTGATTGAAGCCGAGCTTGACGGATGGGGTGAGGGCGAGCTCGACAGGCTGTTCGATGGCGAGTTTGACGGCGACTTGGAGGTCGTGCTTGATGGCGAGTTGGGCGGACAGCTCGACGGCGAGCTAGATGGTGTGCTTGATGGTGTGCTCGAGAGGCTGCTCGATTCGATGATGAGTTGGACGGCGAGTTGGACGACGTGCTCCACGGTGCTCTAGATCCTCCACGTCGCCACAAGATAAAGCTCTGTATGGCCGACAGTGTCTAGCACAGGCTACCGTTAGCAAAGCCCGGCAGTGACGAGGTGTTGGAAAAACTGTTCTCGGCCGTACGAGCGAACCACACTGGAGCGACTTACGTCAGGAAACCAGGTGTTGGAGGACGACACGCTGGCACCGAGCACAGACAGGGCAAGCCGGGACGGTGGGCGAGGCCGACGGCTGCGGCGTAGACGTTGATCCAGTTGGGAATCGTAATGGGAGCACCCAACAGTGCCTAGGTTCTTTTGGTGCAGTTGATGGCTGCTGCAACACTTCTGCTCACCCAACGCGCATGTCTGTTGTGACAACTGCACACAACAGCGAAAAAATGGAAAAGGACCGCCCCTCTGCAGAGGGGCCCTCTGAAGCTTGCCTCAAACACTGCGCAACGTACCCCGTTGGGCGGCAGCAACAGGTAGACCTATCTTCTATTTTCTTCCTCCAAACCAATTTAGAAACAGGTGGTCAAATCCACCGGTGTTGAGGACTTAACCAACAATTCCGCCGTGGCCAATACGTGGACGGTTGAGTTGACATCTTGAGGGCCGCCATCAGCGGGTTGCCGCACTTGCTGGGCCGACCACATCTTAGAGGGCCGCTACCATGGTGGACCTGCCAGTGACCCTTCAGGAAAGAGCTATTGATAGCGTCACCTTGTACCAAGAATATCATCATCAATTGCGTGCATGGCGAAGGGCTAAAAGCGGCGGCAGCCGTACTTCTCCGTCTGGGCTGTCAGCTGGAGATTCACCAGTCGGGCAAGGGTCTGGGCTTCTGTGCGCGCTCTTCGGGCTCGGTCGCCTGCTTCGTCCGTAAGGGCTACACTCCCACGCCGGATGAACCACGCATCTACGCCATCGGACAACTCAAGATCGAGTTGGGGGTGAATCGCAAGATGGACGTCATCACTATTGTAAGTGGTCTTGACAGCTTCACGACTCTGAACACCTACTTCCTTCACCGTTCTCACCAAGAGGTGAGTGAGATGCCTTCTCGGCCGTTACCAATGCACTACGTCCGACTCTCGGCAGGCCGGCACGGTGCTCTTCTCTGGCGAGGGGATGGGTGGTCCGATCAGAGCAGCGTCTCCGGGCGAGTCTTGGTGGCAGGAATCTTCTGGATGCAGAAACCTACGCTCAAGTACTACGGTGTTGACTTCCCGGCCTCCGTCGCCAACAATCGCGGTCGCTCCTTCATCCAACCAGAGCCTTTCCAGAAGTACATCGCCAAGATAATCGACGCCCTGATCCGGGTGCCTGACCACGATCAACTCATGGCGGTCGTGCTCAACGAGCTGGACAGCGTTCAGGACAGTGAAGACTCCGACCATCACCTCCTGCAGCTGCCTGGCGTCCTTCGCCAAGCGTCCTACGACAATCTTCTTCGAGCCTTTAGACCAAGGCTTCAAGCAGGACAGCTGTTCCTCTCGCCCAGGTCGGGAGAGCTCAAGAAAGAGCTGGCAAGGTGTGCCCGCAAGGAGACGTTCCACTACACCTCCCGTCTTCTCTATCGCCTCTTCACCAAGCGCGAATCGTTCCCCTCAGCGAGCGAGCTGCACCGCTCTTCTGTTGCCAAACTGCGCGCCAGCCCAGAAAATGCTTCGCTTGCCAATGTACAGAAGAAGCTGCAAGATGCGCTCGTGACCACCTTCGAGGTCTCGCCAGAGCGCGCACGGAGGCTGGAGTTACGTAACACAGATGGCGCGGTTGACGTTCGCGACTGTATGTGGTTCGCAGACCTTGGCAAGTTGCTGGTCGCCTCGTCCTGTCTGCCGGCCGGACCTCAGAGCAAGTGGAAATTCCTCAAGGCCATGCGCAAGGAGCTCAAGGCGATGGCGAGCTCTCTTTCCAGCGAGGCTGAGCAAGCCACCACGGAGTCAACTGCTTCCGCCTCATCCCTCACAAGTGTAGCGCTCCCTCTCCGGTCGCCCGAGCCGAATTCCTCTTCCATAACAACGTCTGCGCCATCGTCTCCTACACCGTCAACGTCTTCGGCGTCCTCGGCGCCGGTACCAGTGTCAACATCGTTGTCGTCATCCTCCGCACCGCCAACCGCAGCAATCCCCCCATCACCATTGCAGGATGACGGCCAAGGCACGGTAGATGAAGGAAAGCCTGGAGACGAGCCCGAAGAACCAGAAGACGATGTTTCCAAGGGTGACGACGGTGAAAATTCAAGCGATGAGGGCGACGATAAACGTGATGATCCAGACGAGCAACCATCAGAAGAAGAACCACTCTCTCCTGGTGATACGGCTTTGTAACCCAGCCAGAGCATCTCCGAGAACGAGGGAGACGACCATTCCGAACAGGCAATCCACGTGGAGAACGGTGAGAGCTCTCTTCCGGTCTTACCTGCAGACTCCATCGGGGAGGACTGGACCCAGCGGTTGGTGGGTGACGACCTCCCTCCGGTCATCGATCTGCACCCGGAGCGCGACTTGCAGCAAAACTTGGAAGATACGCTTCCTGTGTTCACGACACCGCCGATCAACTGCACGATTCGTGGATTTGCGCGGGTGCATCAAGGCGTCAAGCAGCAGCTACCAGAGATCGTTGACATGGCGAAGAGTATCGTGCAGGCTTTGGGCCATCCAATCGAACCTTCCTTCTGCTGCTCAGAGCACATGGTCGAGGGCTTCACCACGGCGTCACACTACAGCATCAACCTGTGGCCGCTCCTGCACCGTGCCTACACGAGGAGGGAGCTGTGGACCTTCCTGGCGACAGCTATTTGCCACGAGGTCGCCCACCTGCTCGTCCCTGATGACAGCCACGGAGCACAGCATGGGAGGATGACAGAAGATCTGATGGCTAGATTGCTGCTCAAGACCGACTTCGCCTGGGCCCATAGCCCGCAGGGTAAGCTCCCAGAAACAGCCGCCAGCATCACTTTGCAGCAAGCTCGTTGATTGATGCAGCAGTAACTTCAGAAACTTCAGAAACTTCTGATGCTGATGCTGATGCTGATGCTGATGCTGATGCTGATGCTGATGCTGATGCTGATGCTGATGCTGATGCTGATGCTGATGAGCAGCCGTTGGCTCGCCGTCGGAGTCCGAAGGCTCGCCCCAGAAGCTGCCAAGACTTATTTCCAGAAGCTCCTTACTCTTGCCCAACGTCGGAGACAAGCGTAAGAGGAGCTCCTGAACCCCTCCTTGCGGCAACTGTGCACCTTTTCAGCCAACGGACGTGGCTTTACCTCTCTTCCAATGAGCGACACCAAAGCGTGCCCCTTTTCGGCCGCTTTCTGGGAATGGAAATTCCACTGACTGTTTGGCCTAGCGTTTTCTGCATTCTACGCGGTTCCTCGAATTCCTTGTCATCCTCGTCTTCACGCTCTACATCATTGGCAGCAACCGATCTCGCTTTCACCGACCGCTCTCATGGTCGGTCTCGCTCTCGCCCGGGTCCACATCACTTGATGCCCAAAGTAGAGGACACCCAGGTTGTTCTGCGATTGCTCCGCACGTCGTGCGCCGCGTCATGCCAAGCGGAGGCCTCCTCGACTCGAACCAGGCGCAACCTGCAACAGCCACCACAACCAACTATCGTGAGACCACGTCACGTACGGCTGCTGCTGTCAGCATTTTACCCTTTGTAGTAGGGCAAGCATGAAGCGGGGCGTGTGCACACGACGAAAAGCACAGTTCCTTGATGTACGTACATGCACACGAGAGGGCAAGTGGCGTACCGGGATGAGGTGGACCAACCAGTTGGGGAAGACGCAGGCGAACCCGCGCGGCGTGTACAGGATCTGCTCCTTGTCCGGCGTCAGCTCCAACGTCCCTCTGGCCTGCTGCCAACCACAGAATGTGCATGGCCCATGATTGCAAGCTCGCGCGTACGTACAACCTTGTTGATAAAGGTAGCCTCGGGCTCCGTATCAAACACACAGACTTCGCTTCCGTCGCGCGACATGTGCCGCCTGGCCCCGCCATCCCGCAACAAAATCCGCACAACGCACGCGTTCAGATCCCTGTGCGTGGTGTGCGTGTTTGCGGTGTGCGTGTACTGCGTGAGCAGGAAGCGCCAGCAGGGCGACATCAGCAGCGATGTCTGTTCCTACATTCACCTCATAAAACTTCCTCCACTTGAGCCGGCCGCTCGCTGCCAGATCCTGCCAGATCCAAGCTTGACGCTCTGGGCCTTGCGCATCTCCTGTTCTGCAGGGTAAAGCGGTCGAAGAACTCGGCTTTCAAGTCCTTCAATAAGATCAATTAGTCTCGTTGATCACCGGGGAGGGTTCCTGGCTGCTCCTGGGCATGAGGTCGACACGCTGTTGGTGACGGATACCAAAGAGGCGCCACAGCGACACGACGTAGAATAGAGCGCTCGTCAAGAAGACAGAGGTTTTGTACCCTGCCGGCCGAGCACCTTCCATCTTGTTCGCGACAGGACAAAGAGCCTCCTTTTTCCGGGGAGGAAGCGTTCCGAGAACCTTGGAATGCCAATGGCACGCTTCAAGTAGCAGCAAGGAGTTTCTATTTCTTTCGTCTCGGGCGAGGAGTAGTTTCTTTCGTCCAGACTTTTCCGCTAGTAAATGCACTCCCACCTCGACGACATCGATGTCCCCTTCTCTCACGGCTTCTATTTGGCCTGCTCTTTTTTATTCAACTTGGCCTACTCTTCTGCTGTCGCTTCCGTCTTTGTCATGGCCGTAACCTTGGCCTTCGCCTTGACCTTTGCCTTCGCCTACAATTCTCTTGCCAGGAATAACCCAGCTGCCCTTCAACTATTTCCAGCACTACAAACGGTTAAGGCGTTCGAGAGGACCATAGCCCGACTCCAAGCAGATAATGAGTTGCTCGTTGTGGAGCTGGAGACTGTCAGGAGGGAGAAAGCGGAAGCAGTACAACTCTTGGAGCAAACTCTTGCTCTTCTTGAACAGGGCCTCCAACGCGCTGAATCTTCCAACCAGAACGACGGCGATTCTGCGTGAGTGCCAAACAGCTCTCTTAGCAGGTGTCGGGCGTTTCTTTGAAGAAAATTGTTTCTAACTCTGAGAAATGTATTGAAATGTTTTTTCCTAGAGCTTAACGAACGCTGATTGGTAATGGAAATTTCAATGACACTGCTCTGGTTATACGTTCCACCAGGGCTAGCTGGAACGAAAACCGCCTCATTCTCCTTACCCTGATGCTCCCCCATCAAACCCTGACCTGCTCACCGCCCAAGGCCACTACTCAGAGTATCAGCGGCTGCCTCACACGTGAGTTTACGAGCCGTTTCCCTGCTAAGGTTGTGCAAACGGCGGCGGGGCAAGCGGCTCAAGAGACAAACTTTAATTTTTGGAAGTGGCATAAACCCTAGGAAACCCTTCTGTGTGGTTTCTGGCTTGAGAGCAGCACAGGACGCCCAGCACCAGCTCACCCACGTATCTAATGCTCCCGCGTCCGCAGCTTCCTTGCTAGCTGCTCCTGCGGGGGCAGCCAAGTTCGTCCACTCCAGTTCACTGGTCGGGGCTAGGCCTTGCTTCTAAAATCACTCTCTTTGGCACAGTCGGGGGAGTACTCGACTGGGCATGAGGCCAGCTCCGCACATGGGCGGTCATAAACTTTGCTGTCAGGGAGTACTTGTTTACTGGCCTCTTGCCTGTGTAAGATTAGTTAATTGAGCGCTAATCAGTTGAAATTTGTTTTCATTTCAGATTGTCTCAAGTGCATGGCACCTCACCTTAATTGAGAGGAAATCGGTAAACCAGCACCACCTCCACAATCTCGCGCAGTTGCGGCATCCACCCAGAGCTCTTTGCGGGACGCCATTAGTGGTCTTTATGTGCAGCCGCGGCCTTCTCCACGTACAAGGCCGTCTTTCTGTGGTCTTGCTTTCGTCAAGGACGGTGATGACGTCATCTACCACAGTTGCAGCCCTTTCTGAAGCCAAACGACTACAACAACAACAACGACTGGCCAGTCACCAACGCCGAGCTCTACGAGCACCTGGCGGCCCGCTCCCGTCCAGCCGGGATGAAGACGATCTCACGCTGTTGCTCTACGCATCGCGCCGGCGTGCGGACTGCAACCTGGCCCTGCCGCGGCTCCTGCGCGATCGCGAGGCCTCGGCCCACGCAACATCGAAGCTCTGCTCACGGTGCAGCGCTGTAGTGTGGCATCCAATGGAAGGCCACACCCGCATTCCCATCAGCCAACTCACCGGCGAGATGCCGTGAACTCTGCACGCTTTCACGCGGTGCGCCTCCTCCCGGCCATTGTCGTTGGTGTCGTGATCTTTGTCGTGCGTTCATGTGTCACTGAGGTGCGCCGGCTGGCCACACCACCTGCACCTGCTGCTGCTCTTGGGCACGTCGGCTGGCAACGTGCATGAGGACATCGCCGCGATGCATGGGCACGACCTCGACCGAGGACGTGCTCTTGTCCTGCAGCTGGGGCAACGGCCTCTTCGCCCACGACCTCTGCAAGGCACCAACCAGCGCCCTCTCCCATATCTGTGTGCCTGTGCTCGTGTGATCGCGCGCGTGGCATTCCTGACATTCCTTCCCAGTGGCCTGTTACATCTTAGCCCCGACCAGGTCTGCTGGTCACTCGAGATCGCATGTGGTGCCAATGTTTGTTTTATTAAAGTTTTTCTTTTATTCGCCTGGGAATGAAACGAAAAGAAAAGATCTTGTTTTTCCGGACTTTGTGGAGTTCCAACAGCTGCTCGAAAAAGGCGCCAAAAACAAGAACGAAATCAACGAACAAGTTTACTTTGCAATTTGGCTGTTCCATTCAAGGAAGAAGTACAAGCAGTCGTAAGAAAAGATGGATCTCCAACTCTACAAATGCCCTTCAAAAAAGATGAATTTCCTCTATATGAACTTCAATCATGATGCTTCGTACGTACCCCTTCTTTACGGTTGGTTTGCTTTTGTTCCCAACGTGGTCGGATGAAGCCCAGCTCTTTCCTTTCCCCAACTTATTGTTTGTACTGGTCCAGGCGCCTTTCTGTCGGAACTGTTGACGGGTACCGCCTTTTCAACTGCGCACCATTCAGCAGTACACAAAAGAAAAGTATACTTTCTTCTCCTCTCCCCCCAAGGCCACCGGTGTTCTTTTTTGCTCGTGCGTTGGTGTTGTGCGCAGTTAAACCAACCTTTGTCCTTTTGTTGTGTGGATGACGCTCAGCCCACGCCATCGGGTTCAGCATTTGTGAGATGCTTTTTAACACCAACATCATTGCTGCAGTGGGCTGTGAAACGCAGGTGCCTTGTTTTATTACATTTGCTTGTTCTTGTTTCTCTTGATATTCGTTGCTTACTCCCACTTCTACACCCACACTAAAGCCTTCGTTTACTGCACGACAGCTCTTGATACTAAACCCAGAAAAAGAGAAGACGATCATGAAGTGGGGGTTTATGTCGCCTGTTCTAGCCATTAAGCTCAACATGAGGCGGATGATTGTGGTGATGGAAAGCATGATCCACATCTTCGACATCAAGAACCTCAAGAGGCTTCACTCAGTCGACACGACAAGAAACACGGAGGGTATCGCTACGCTGTGCCCAGACGACAGCTCCTACATGGCCTATCCTGGCACGAAAGGCGCAGTGTTGATCTTTGATGCTCTTAGCATTCAGTTGGTCTCCTCGATCGAAAAGGCTCACAACAGCTCCATCGCCAATCTCACTTTCAACGACGATGGCACCCTCCTTGCCACTTCTTCCATCAAAGTATTTTTTCCTTATTTATTTTCGTTACCCACTCAATGTTTTAGCTGGAAGTTGCTCACATTGATTGTCACAGGGGACTGCAGTGCGTGTGTTCTCCATAGAGACAGGAGAGAAGCTGTACGAGTTCCAGAGGGGACTCCGTGAGGTGCCCATCAACCATCTCGCCTTTGCCAGAGATTCGTCCTTCCTCGTGGCTGCTTCTTCATCGGGCACCATCCATGTCTTCCGCCTGGCTCAAAATACCATCAGGTACCAAAAAATCTGTATTTGTTCCGTTTTCCTGGAATATTAATCTTTTACTTTAATGCCGCACAGGGCAAAAATGGCAACAGCATCCCCCTACCTGCCGGCTGTGGTTACCAACATCTTGCAGCCTGAGCGTGCTTTTGTTATGGTCCAGCGCACCTTTTCCAAGTTTGTTCGTTATCATTGCAACCAACTTATCATTTTCAAGCACAGGTGAAGCTCCCGACGCAGTGCCCATACATATGCGCGATATCACAGAGGAACGACAGAATCTATGTTGCCACGGCTGAGGGCCGCTTCTACCATTACGAGGCATGCTCTGTTGCCTTCCAATATCGCTTGTTTGCATTCTGCAGATGCTAACATGGGCGTATCATGAATGATTAACACAGTTGGGCGAAGAGTGCTTGCTACTGGCAGAGTTCACCTTGATTTAGTCGCTGTCATCGTTTATCTATGTTGAATCAACCACGAGTGTCAGAGTGTAGAGAGAGAGAGAGAGAGAGAGAGACGAAGGTGTAACTCGACGATGTCGAATGATAAATAAAAACAGCAACTTGTCAAAGCTCCCCTGTCACGTAACTTTGTAAACAGTGTATGTGCTTGTGCTTGTATGTGTTTGTGGTGGTATCCACTCTTTCATGAGTCTGGCTGGGCGCGGGGGCTACGGCGCTTGTGCACAAGGCCATCTGGAAGGGCACCAAGGTCGCCGTCCGCCATGTCCGCGGACAAGGTCACCAAGGACATGGAGAAGAACTTACAAGACGAGTTGCGGGTGATTACCTCGCTGCGGCACCTGAACGTGATCCTCTTATTGGCAGCGTCTACCAAAGCCCCCAAGATGTGCATCGCTATGGAGTTCATGTCCCTCGGCTGGCTCTCTATGAGCTGCTGCGCAACGAGCTGGTCCCGGAGATCCCCTTTGTGCTCAAAACCTAGATGGCCTACCAGGCCTCCAAAGGCATGCACTTACTCCACACTCGTCGGGCATCATACACGGCGATCGAGTCACTCAACCTGCTGATCGACAACAAGTGGAATGTCAAGGTGTCCGCTCGTACTTGGTCCTTCACCACTACCAAGCAGGAGCATTCCGCTTCCGCTTAACGTTGAGATTCTCATCAAGCGTCTCATCGAACAGCAAGAACCAGGACGACCTTTTCACGCATAATGCGAAGTGCTTCGCCTACACTTTATCTGCAGCTCGGACTCAGTCCATCCTCCAGCTGTGCTGCCAGCACCATTCCCAACTATGACGGCCGTCGACACGCCCAGGCCCATCGCCATGCCGTCGGTGTTCATGCGGTCGCGGGCAACAGGTTGCCGACGGGGTCCAACTCGCCCACGCCCTCCACCACGAAGGTCTTGTGGGGCCAGTCCGTTCTATCCCGCGCCGTCGCCGTCCTCGACCACCTCGCCCACGCCTTCACCCACCAACTCTCGTCCTCGTCCTCTCCCTTACTCTAGACCTCGGTCGCACCGTACGGTGCCCATCATCAACTCACGCACTACCCGGCCACCAACTCGCTGTCGACCTTGCCTTCGCTCACTAGTTCGCCGTAGTCCACCTCGTCGCCGTCGCCATGGTCGTCAGTTACCATACCACCCACTCGGCGCCCACCACAAGCCCTTTATCATCACCGACCAACTTGCCATTACCCTCGGCTTCACCCTACAGCTCGCTGTCGCCGTCGCTTCTCGGCCAAGTGGCATCACCTGTGGCCTCGCCGTTGCCTAGACGGCGGAGTGACTGTTTGATCCATTTCGCCAGACTGTGACAAGCCTACATCTGCAACACACCTACGATACCAACTCCGCCTTAGCGGTGACACCGACAGCCACAACTGGGTCAGGTAAGATCTGGAACTAATGCGTGAACTCGCTGCAGAAGAATGACCTTGGTGCTACCAAGCGTCAGGTCAAGGGGAGGAGAAGCAGGATAGGGAGGATGACTTAAGTGACGGACAAGTCTTGATGAGAATCTTAAGGCGGTGGTGGCTGGCCTGTGCGCCTACGGCGGCGGGAGGGGGGGGGGTGAAGCGGGGCTGTGGTTGCCCTTGAGCAGGATATTGATCTTGTGTTAGCAACAAACCGGTCTGACCACAGGTGAAGATGCAGGTGTTGTAGCCATCGAGGGTCGACTGGACCAGCTGTAAGATCTCCTCGAAGACTTCGCTCTGCGTCAAGGCAGGGCCATAGATGCGGATGTTTCCCTTGAGCTCCTGGATCGTATTGTGTAGCTTGCGCCGCATCATCTCGTCGGCCTGGTAAAGACCCTTCACTCTTTCTGCAGTAAGGATGGCTTACGCTGCACTTGATGATGAACAGGAGGGCGCCAACCACTAGAACCGAGGCAGATCTTCAAGTCAGCAAAGAGGCTGGAGGAGCAGGGCTGGGAGCGCACGATAGACCACTTCTTCTTGGAGATCTACAATAGACGAGCACAAGACCACCACCATGTACTACCCGCCCAAGACCACGAGCGAGGAGCACAAGACAACCACGCATTACTACCCCCCGAAGACCACGTCTGAGGAACACAAGACCACGAGAAGATTCGCCATCTGGCCACAAGAGCGAGACCAAGGAGATATGATATTGAGTTTGATATCAAGCACTACAACAAGGGCTGCACGACGGTTACTAACCTGAGCACCGTCCGCGTCGAGTCACCGCACCAGGTCTATGTCACAAGAAGCGCCGCCGCTCGACGGGCTCGACCAAGATGAACGACGTTCCTCGTGCTCGCACTCGGTCTTCCATCTCGGGCTTGCAACACGAGCACTACGACGACGACAACAAACAGGTACCTGGAAACGCGGCCATTACAACTGCGGCGGACTCCATAGATTGAGAAAGGAAGAGGAGAGGAGAGTCGATCCGGCAGCTAAACGAAGAGGACGAGAGCGAGTCTTGAAAAGTCTGTGGCCCTGGTTGCAATCGCACCCCTTGGTCCTGCTTGTGCTTCGCCACCTCGCCCGGCCGAAAGAGTCCCAGCGCCCACCCGGCCAGTGCCCTGCGGTCTGCACCACCACCACCACCACGCATCCGCGGCCTTCTCCCCACCCCATGTGTGCGTGTGCATGTGCGTGCATGCACGCGTGCGTGCGTGTACAGCTCCAAACATGCACAAACACCACGGGTGCAACACCATACATACATACGCACACGCACACACACATGTCCACACAAGGCAAGGGTCGGACACGTACACATGGGGCTAGGGGACCACCCTCAATCACGCCGCTGGCGAGGCGAGTTCGAGCAGAGGCCTACGGGGTCCTTCCGGAAACTCTCGAGGCCGTCACCGTTGTTGAAGGCGGGCAGTCTTGAGGAAGCAGTCCAGTGGTATGCGGCCTTGCCGGGCTGAACAGACTGCACGACAACAACAAACAAGTAGTATAATGATAATAAAAGAAAGAAACAACTGCAGCACCGTCAATCATCCATTGTGACGAGCTCGTTTGTTCGCTGCTGTTTATTATCGTGCAGCTTAACTCAAGCCCAAGTATTTTCGTCTTTCAGCAAGTGATTTGCGAGTACGAGTGGTATATAAGGCCTTCTCATTTCCTGAGACTATCATTTCGTCTTCAGCTGCTGTCCATATTTTATAGCCCAGGGCTTGTTTTCATGTTTTGAAGAAACAAGTTAGCTGGCCAATACCAACTATAAAGAAAGAAATTGAAATGTACCTTGTTTTCTAAGGAACAGAAGAGCAAACGAAGGATCTCCATTCACCACGTGTAAAGCGTCCTTCACTTCAGAGCGGGGCAGTCGAGTTAGTTTTTGTAAAGCATCAATGATCTTAGTGGCTTTTCTGATTCTATCTTCATCCTCTTGGTCTTTCTTTCCCCTTTCTTTTTTCTCTTCTTCCTCCTCATCGCCTGCCTCCTCGTCTTCACGGTAGTAATTGCCTTTTTCTTTTTCTTTGTCCTTTTTCTCCTCCTCCTCTTCCTCTTCCTCCTCCTCCTCCTCCTCCTCCTCCATCAGTCTCATGTCATTGTTGCGACTTCTTGAAGCGTTGAAAGGTGGGCTGCTCTCGTCCTCATCTTCTTTCTCTTCCTCATCCTGTCGATGTGATGTTATATTTGCTAAAGAAATCGCCAAAGCACTGTACAGCAAAATAGTTAGGTTAATATTAGGTTTTGTTTTGTTGAGTTTTTGTAAGTACGAACTTTTGAGATAACCAAGAAGGTGTTGCTGACTCCGATGGTAAAGTAGTAGACCTTAGTGCATCGATTTCGTAATTTTCTAGTGGCTTTTATAAAAAAAAATTAAAATTAAAATAGTTTAATCATAAGCATAAAACAATCAATCTACCTGCAGTTTTTTCCTTTCAATCGAGTCCGTTATAAAATCGTAAGAGTAGAGAGTAACGCCTGAAGGTCTCCTGGAGTGTCAAACGCATTTAGTATTTTTATTTTTATTTTTATTTTTATTGGAGGAGGGGAACGTACTTGCCATGGTAAGTAGCACTCACTAACGTGATGGCCTCCGGACCCACTGTGTTGGCAACTGTACCGCCATATGCCTAGCCGCGCCGTTCAGTGGCGCAAAGAAAGGAGTGAAACTCTTTAAAACAAAAAGAGGGGGGCAGGTGGGCGGCACCAGAATGCGTTCTTTTATCTCTGCTTTATGAGGATCAGGGGGGAGATAAAAGCACATCCGCTTCTTGTTTTTCACAAAAAGCTGCTGTGGTGGGTGAACCAGCCCCCACTCCATCTGCGTGGAAAGGCAGGGGTGAGCTGGCCGAGACTGAAGCGGCCAGAAGTTGGTGAGACAGAGGCGGGGACGCACGACTGTGTGCAACAAGCGGGCAGAAGACTATGGCAGGAGTGCTGGAGAAGTGCGTTAGAATAAGGCCGCTCTTTGTGCTATTTCTTTTTCTACCTTTTCTCTTGTCCTAAATATTCTACCAACCTGCCCCATATTCTTAGACGTGGTGAAAAGAAAAAACGCAAAAGAAAATGCAAGTCCCTGACCCTGAAGGCCCAACGAAGGCGCCAACTTGGGGACGTTGCTGCGCTGGTAGTTACGGGCCCCATTCGACGGCAAGTCCAGCCCCCAAGTACGCTGCTGAGCCTGCCCAACCAAGCGGAATCGTGATCAAGCTCAACATGACCTCGACCCTTGGCGCCCTGAACCGCTACCTGACCACCACCATAGCTGACCTGAACTTTGCGGTTGTTGTTTTCAGTACGTCTTATCCTCCAGTTGTCATGGATTGGCTTGGCAGCGATTCCTCAAATGACTTGTGCACTTGTGGGTCCTCCCAGATTGACCTGTGTGTGTCTCTGTGCAGCGAGAGCATCCTGGCGGGGCTGGTGATGTCCCACTTCGCCGCGCGGGTGGTCCTGACGCACTAAACCGACTAGGTCCTGGGCAACAGCCGCCACAACGTGGCGGTCCATCGCGCTTGTGCTCCCTCAGCTGGTGGCGGTTACAACAACGGCATACAGTCAACGGAATACAGTCGTGTTCAAGGTTCGGTGTGTCGACGAGGCAGGCGAGGAGCGAGCAAGAGGAAAAAGCGCTCAGGCTGCACCGTCTTGTTGAGGCCCGGCTGGCCAACACGTCCATCGAAGTTGAACGTCGGCTGCCCTCTTGCAGGGCGAAGTGACGCGGCTCTCGGTCCTGCTTGCGGCTAAGCAGCGCCTCCAACAGGCAACCAGGAAGCGGTTCCATCTGCAGAGGACGAGAGTCGCGTCGCCGAGCTGGCGCGCCTGCTCCAGTAAGTGGCCTAACGTTTATGTCGACAAGGCAACCAGCCTCGACAATGTCGTCGGCCAGCCTCGAGTCCAAGCGAGGACATATCCATAAAACTTGCAAACATCGTGTTGTGATTCTTACACTACCAACTCGTTTTGCACATGAACATCACACTAAAAACTCATAAAACGAGTTTCTGTTGCATCTCCTCATTCCGAAGAGCGCATGATATGTTCCAGCATGGCAGCCAGCATCACGAGCTTGTCCTTTACCTGCACACAAGTGCCTGTGTTTGTTAATCCCTGTGCTTGACTCAAGTTCATTGTGGCACGCCATGATGAAGACAACACAAAAAGGGAGAGACGCACCCGCGTGATGGAAAGGTTGAAGCCCATCGTCTCCCGTATGCGGCCGTTGAGGATACGTAGAGCCAGGATGAGCTCCTTGCCCCCTGGCGATCTCAGCACCCTCTCCGCCTGCGTCCGCCCACAACGTTTGAGTCATCGCTATCATCAGTGACCACGTGAGAAAAGAGACGAGAGAAGGAAATCTGCAACCAAATGGCGGGCGGTGAAGCCAATGAGGTCGACCATGCAGGCCAGTTCAAAGTAGTCCGTGTCTTTGTTGATCACCACGCGTGTGGTCAGCGCGGCCAGGTGCTTGAGCAGGCTTGAGGTGCCGGCCGAGTCCCCCACCTGCGCGAGCCCGAAGCGCTGCTCGAGGAGGGACAGAGCCAGGCACTGCTGTAGGCTCCCCGCCGAAGGTGGCAGAGCGAGCAGCGTCTGAACCTGGTTGGGCAGGTGACCGCCATGGCCTGTGACCAGCAGCTCTTCCCTCACCTGCGGGAACCCTTCCGTCGCTACATCATCATCACCACATCAGTGTCCCTCGTCAACGCATCGTCCACTTGTGTACATGTAATCGCAGGAAGGGACGAGAACAACGGTACCGAAGGAGGGCTCGGCAAAGGCCGGGTGTATCAAGAGAGCGGCAAGGCACGCGTCGAGTGAGATCCTGCAAATGGTCCCAACACGCCGGTCCTGGAGCAGCACGCTCACCCATCGCAGCATGGCCAGCACGTCACTCCACATGTAGGCCGCGGGTCTGCACAACTCGCACGTGAACCACCACCATGGTTGTCATCATCACCATCATCATCCTCATCATGACGATGCTGACGCAAAAACAACCCAGGACATGTCAACGCACCGGTGGTGAATGGCGCAGGCCATGTAGTTCAAAACTTGGTCCAGGTTGGCCAATGGGAATCCGTCTGTCTGGCGGTCCCACCTAATCTCCCAGTTCTCCGAGGTGGCTGTGGTCATCTTTGCTGGCACCTCCCACGTGTCCAGGCGCACGCCGCTGTTGTTTACGTCAGCCGCGCCGTACCACTTCATCACGTCCTCAAAATCGCGGACCGACGCCACCCACAGGTCTACAGGCTGCTGCCGCTGCTTCTGTTTCTTGAGGGTGGCAGTGAGCGCTTTGTAGGCTGCATGAGCAATCAGCGCCGTCGAGGGCTCCAGCGCCACTGATCCGATTTGACCCAATTCGATTAGAAAGAGAGAGAAAGAGAAAGAGAGAGACAAAACCATGCAAAGTTGCGGAGAGGAGGTGCGCACAGACGCGGAAGAAATATCGGAGCAGGGCTTCTGGCACGAGGTGCGGTTCGTGCCGGATCAAGTGCTCTATTAGGTCAGTCTGCAGATAATAGGCTAACATTTGCTCTGGTGTGTCACCGCGCGGGAGAGAGGGAGGTCCATCAATACGGGGAAGGAGAGGAAAAGATGGACCGGAGGCAATGGGCAACCATCAATCACCATAGATGTATGCATGACGGCCGGATCGAGCGCTGGTGGTGGGCCCAGGGGCGGCAGTGGCTGTTGTGCACAATCACGAACAGCAGCCAATCGCTTGTAAAATAGAATTAAAAAACAAAATTGAAATGAAAGGAGAAAGGTTTACTCTGGGCCAGAGGCCGAACACGTCGAGTGGGCGTTCGTTCGTGCTGTACTTGTCCACGCTCGTGGCTCTCCGCTGCATTTGCGACTCACAAATGAGGACACGCGTGATGGCTCCGCTGCGCATGCACACGTGAGGGCGATGGTTGCGCACCGCTTCGCGCAGGCTGGCCTCCTCCTGAATGAACGCCAGCGTTTCCTCGTCGAATGACTCCTCGAGCTCGATGTTGGCATTGTCCTCCTGGTCCTGCTGGATCTCCTGCAGCAGTCTCGCCACGCTGTACTTGGATTCTCTGTTGTTGCAGTCATTCCATCAGCTGCTGCTGGACACACACGCGCCTACACGAAAGCGCCACTCAGGCGGCACACCTGCTTGTGGGAGAGTTCGGTGGCGTCGACTTGGGCGTGGTTGTGGGCGTAGCCTTGGTGCACGACCGCAGGCCCGGGCTGGCAAAGGGCGAATCCAGCAGAAAAGCGTCATCATTCCAGGGTCCTGTGGTAGGAACGAATACTTGGCCTTTGGGCACGTCAGTTGCCATTTTGCGCGTGCCCGGCAAGTGAGTGGGGCTTGAAGTGGCTGAGGTGCTCCCTCTCACACTCTGGTCCAAATTGGCAAGAAACTCGTAGAGTTCAAGGTCGCTTGCATCACTTTCCTCGTCAGCCTTCTGAGGGAACTTGGTCTCTCCTCTGCTTCCCTTCTTTGCCTGTACGCCTGGATCGTCCTCTTCTTCCTGTGGTCGCTTTCTGCGCGCACGCTTCCTCTTGGTACCTGTATTCCCAAGGCTGCTCCTGCTGCTGCAATTCACAAGAGTTCTGTTGCATTGATCAAGCACAACAGGTGTGCACAGCACCAGTTGAAATCGAATGAATGGAGACGTACTGTGTGGATTGACGCGGTGAGGAAGGAGGGGTGGTGGCTGAAGAAGGACTGTCCATTATTATTGAAGGTGCTTCAGTGGCTTCTCCGCTGTTTTGATTGTATTTTCGCCTTCTCGGACCACCTTCGCCAAGGTATTGCACGTTGGGCGGCTACCCGGCAGCTTACGGGGCCGAGTTTTCATTCAGTTCCACGCCGCCTCTAGGCCAAACCGCAGAATAGGCAGAAAACTCGACGTCGACCTCGTTTCGGCTCATTCTTGTTCCTCGCGTGAATCTTCCACGGCAAGGAAAATGACACTTTTTTCTCCAACTGCAAGCAGGAAAAGAAGCATTTCTTTCCACTTCCTCGCCGCTACACTACGAGCAGTGTTACCTCGTCCTTCTACAACGACCAACGACCAACAATGCAGCAGCAGCAGCAGAAGCATCATCATCAACAACAATAACAAGGTGAAGACGACGTGGCTGCCGGCGGGCAGCACAGTGTCCAGGTAGTTGAGCCCTACCGTGTTGATGAATAAGGAGGCGTGCGCCAGTAACAGCATAGAGATTCAACAAACCCGCTCACATACCACCAGAGCGTATTACCTCGCATCATGTTGCCGTAGAACTGAGCCGGGGTCGTCATGGAGCCAATGCCGTAGTGGCCGTTGCACACCTCTATCACGGCAGAGAAAAAGAGGTGAGAAGTGAAGGAAGGGAAGTGAGCGATACCATTGCCGACAAGGGCGTAGTTAAGGATGAGCGAGTGGTCGTGGGTCTGGTTGCGTGTACATTATCTCGTCGGCACCGTGCCTATGGGAGGAAGCAGACGCAAAAGTTGGTGGTGACTCGGCTGATGCAGCATCTTGATGGACATGCACCAATTGATGGCTCTGCATACAATTCACTTGCTGACGGTGTGTCAGTCAGCATTGTTGTGGCACTGGGCGTTTGGGTCTGCTGGCTGCAGAGAGGTAGCGGATTTCGAGCTGGGCAACGTTGCGTTGCACTGGCACTCGTCGAGGTAGGGATGTGACAGTGGGAACTGGGCGATACCCTGGGCGAGGCCGAAAGCGGACTGCCAGAGATTGTACGTTGTCCAATTAGATCCGATGCTGTGTCGAACTGGCGAGATTGCCCGACCGGCAATACAAAGCTACCGTTGTTGGCAGGAAGGCAGAGTAGGGGAGAGTCAAGGCTGGGAAGAACCTCTGCTACTGCTGATGGAGGATTTTTGCCGTGAAGTGAAGGAAACAGCTGAGCGTTTTCAGGGGCGCCTACAAGATAGGAGGCAGCAGAAGAGGACACTTGGCCATGTCTCGACCAGCCAAATCCGTCTTCAGGCGTAAGCTGCAGCCAACAACTGTAGCTTTGTATTGCCGGTCGCATGCAGGCGCCAGCATGACCACCTTTTTCGGGCTTGACCATTGGGGGTAAGTTGTCCTCTTCTTCTTCTTCTTCTAGCAACCGCGGACGCTTCTTTCTAACTGTCTTGCCTGTCTACCCTGCAATTCGAGGCAGCAGCGCTTAGGTCTTTCTGGTTGTTGACGCTAGTCGGATACCACATAAGCTTCCCAAGCCTGTTCGTTCTTAGGCTGGTTTTCCATCCAACCACGCACCGTCAGAGAGGAGTAAACAACGGCAGAAAAAAATAAAGGAATCGAGCACCAGCGAGTGAGCTGTCCATTTCTCCATCTGGGTCCGAAAAGAACGCTCCATCTCGCCTTTCCTTGCCTCCCAGCTTTGTGGCGTAGTCTTGCTTGCCTCCTCGGAGGGGCAGAGGGCGAAGCGCCAGCTGTAGTAGACTTGTATTCTGTTGTCAGGTCGCTCCAGACCTTGTTGACGCCACTTTGGCGGAAATGAATTGTTAGCTTGGCGTAGTGTGGCCCCGACGCCTGTCCCAACACCTTTAAAATGAGTGAAATTCTTGTCTCGTCCTCATCAGTGCCAACAAGTAATGCTGATCCATCTAATGGCGATGCGCCACGTGGAAGTGACTGAAGTTTTGCCTACCCTATCAATCAATGTAGTACTGCAAGAAGGATTGCTAGCCACTTGCGCCAATGCCACTGGAAGGGAGACAGGGCCCATGTTCTATCAATATAAATGATTTATTTAGACTTACGGGAAAAAACGACACTTTTGATGGGGGAGGTACCTACTACTTGGCGTGCGAAAGAGAAAAAACGGCATCGCTATCAAGCTTCCCCTGTGTCTTTCCAGGGTATGTAGTAGGCTCCAACTCTGCGCTGACCATTGGTGTGTGCAGTTGTGGGAGACGCATAAAATTTGGTTGACGCTCCACGGTGGGCAGAATCGGTCATCCGGCTGGCATCGGCCACCAAATCACAGGTGGTATTGTGCCATGCAGATTTATGCTCTTCAGGAAGGTGTATAGCCGCTGGCCATTGAGCTGGCCTAGTGCCAGCGTTCACGTGAGGTAGAGCAGCCCAAAGGCGAGCGCCAGCAGCTGCTCCAAAAGGAAGCCTTGGTTCTTGAGGGCGCATACAAGGGCATCGACATGAGGACCACGATGGCCCTGTGCTGGAAGAGGTTAGGTCTTGCGGGCAGTAGTGCTGCAAGCTTCTTCTTGACTACTAGACGTGCACGTAGGCCGCTTTAGGCGGTCACTTGGCCGCGCTTCAATGGGCACGCTGCAACGACTGCCCGTGGGAGCAGCGGATATGCGCTTCAGGAGGCCACTTGGCCGTGCTCCAGTGGGCGCAATCATGGCTGTCCATGGGATCAAGCGACTTGCCGGGGCGTAGCTCGCGAACGCCATCTGACCGTGCTTCAATGGGCGCGCACCAATGGCTACCTGTGGGACCTTCTTCTTGACTACTAGACGTGCACGTAGGCCGCTTTAGGCGGTCACTTGGTCGTGCTTCAATGGGCGCCAGCCAACGGCTGCCCATTAAATAAGCATGTTTTGCCAAAGCAGGCCATCTCGAGCTTCTCCAATGGGCGCGTGCCAACGGCTGCGCGTGGGACAAGTTTACCTGCGGCTTCCGCTTCTGAGGCCTACGTGCGCGGTGGCGCCGAGGAAGTGTGGATCTGCTTGGTGGCCAACGTGGTCAGTAGTTTGAAAAAGGTGGCCGTTGAGCACCAGAAACCGGAGGCTGTCCTCATGCCCGCTGCATGCTGTGGTGAGGAAGGCCGACGGGCCGTCAGTGGAACGGCGCACTTCGGCGCGCCCCGTGGGCGATCAGCAGGCGCATGTTTTCGACAGGACTTGCATAGCTCGTGGCGGTGAGGTCGCTCTACTCGGAGGCTAAACTGGTCTCCTTCGCCCAGGTGACCGCCGGTTAGCTTGCCTTTGCCACGTCCGACGCGGTCAGCCTGAGCGTCCAATCTGCCAAGGCGTTCCTCAACCAGGACACCGGCCGGGCCTCGGCAGCCGGTCGGCACATAGCGGATGATCCGATCCGATCTCGATCTCGATCAATCAGGCCGTTCTCATTGGCGCTTGCTAGGTGGGCCAGACAGACGCTTGAATGCTGGCAAACGCAGATGGTTATGTCACGTAGAACTTCCATGCCTAGAACGGAGGTGACCTTGCCCAGGTACTGCATCTCCAGGGCCTCGTTGAGCATGTCCATCACGGTCTGAAGTATGTCTTGATGAGCGGCCACGGTACAGTCATGGATGCAGAGACCGATGAGGGCAAGTAGGTCGTCTTGACGCTTGACGTAGAAGCACAGATGTCTTCCACGGTGACGAAGCCATTTGGCAGGTAGATGGGCGTCTATCTGCTTGTTCGAGATGTCCGATAAGACCCTTGGTTTCTACGTCGAAGGCCAGTATTCATTCGCGCCGAGGACATTCGTCGCCGTCATCGTTCAGCATTGTCGGCGCCATGATCGTCGTGGGCGACACAGCCGCTTCAACCTGCCCAGCGCGGTGTTGGTCAGCAGCTCGATGGACGCGGTCGTGTAGCCAGGTACAGGCGTTAACGTTTCCGGCAGCGGTAGCCTCCGGCCTGTTCAACGTGCCGTCAAGCATCGTTCACACCGTCGGCAGCACGTGCTCATGGATTTGTTAGGCGCGACCATCGCCCACGACGTCGAGCGTAACCATCCGCCGAAAGCGTGTTTGGCCAACCAACGTAGTTGACATTCCTTGACAGGATATGAAATTTATTAGGCTGGTAACAGCACCTGGGCCAAGTTGAGGCGGTTGACCGCCAACGCCCACTAGCGGAAGCGGCTCATGGTCTTGGCCCGGTCGTTGTAGAGCGCGCGTGGCGGAGGCTCCCTGCTGGAGAGGATCGGGTGGCTCGCTCGGCTGAGCCCTTTCGTAACGGTTACGATGCTCCCAAGATGGTTGTCTCCACTTTTGTGACATAAGGCGTCCCGTGCCGATTGCCAACGCCTGAGGCAGGATTTCAGGTGGAAAAAAGGGTGACCAACAGTACTTGGCCGCCTCATGCACTGGTTTTCCTGCCCGCTCAATTTTATGCATTTTTCCACGCACAATCCGCTCTTTCCCTGTGCTCAATTACCTCTTGGCCTGGCACTCTCGCCTTTTGTCCATTCTCAGGCTGCGACGCTGGATTGTCGTGCCTTCCTTTGCTGGTGAGGCTGGTCATCCTTGTTTCTTCTTCTTCTTTGGTCTTTCAGTTCGTTCCAGTGACTTCTGAATGTTCCTGTATTTATCCTGATCGTTGATTCCATTATTCCTTGAAATAAAAATAATAAGGAATTTATTTATTTATTGAGATGAATGTGAACCTTCAGGTCTGTGTTGGTTCTATTGTCAAATTGATAGTTTCGTCTAATGATGTCCCATTGTCCAACCCCCCACCTGGTAGGGAAAAATAATGTTATTTTTAACTATATAATTAAGAAATATGTTGACGTACTTTTCCACTCCAGCAAGAAGACTTTTCACTTCGTCTTCTCTCCAAGGCCTCCTTTTCCTTCTTAGCTTCTTGAAGGTCTTCTCTTGCTGCTGGCTTTCCAGACTCTCTTGCCCTTCTCTTTGACAAGGGTGATAGTCACCGCGTAGGAGATCGTAGAAGACGCAGTTGAGGAAGGGCTGCGGCAGTGACTGCTTGAAAAAATCCAAAAAAATGAGCAACTTTTTCTTGAACTCATCAACATCAATGTTGCCGCCATCCACCTGGGAAATAAAAACAATTAATTAGGTAATTGCCTTTTTTTTGTTGACAGAAGGAAAAATAAGTACAATGACTTGGAATTCTTTAAGAAGACTCTGATGACTTGCACGAAGGTTAGGTTCAGAAGAAGGCGCAAAAGCTTTCTTGAACGCTGGTAACCAAGAAGCCCATGAAATAGGTTCTTCGGTCTTGATAGCTTGTCGAAAATCGTGCAATTGTATCTTCACAGCAAGCGAAGACCTCTCCCACGAAACTGTTGTGAATTTGTAAAATGTTCAATAACTTCAAAAAAAAAAAAAAAAAGAATACATGTTTTTCATGCTGTAGTACGTTTGAAGGTTGCTTTTAAATGTTGGACGAGTTCGTTCTGCTCGTGAAAGAGGGCATATTCAAGCAACCACGCTTCTGGCCCCTCTTCCATCTTCTTCTGGTTTGCGGTAGGGGGGGCTGGAAAACCGAGAAAACCGCTCCTTTGGGACCAAAAGGAAAATAAAGAGAGAAAAAAACAGCCTCTGTGTTCGCCGGGCTTGTCGAAAATGACGGAGAGCGAAGATGAGACGGCAGTCGGACAGGCTTGCCGAGGCCGATAAAGCGAGCTTGACGGGGATGACGCGGCCAACGCGCTAGCTCTTGGCGACACTGCTGGAAGGTGAGCGGAAAAGGATAAGGAGAATAAGAGAATTCCTCTGTCTGCTTGAAGCACACCGTTGTGAGTGGTCAAGCTTGTAGCGCGACGACCATCATGTCGGCACCTACAAGGTCACAGGTTACACGTCCATTGGGGACAGTATACAAGGGGAGTGATGACTGGACATGGGCTTGTTAACATGTGCCACCTACGCTCAGAGCTGCCAACATCACAATGAGCAACGTGGATCAGCTGAACACTTTGGTCGCCCAAGTCACAGCCACGCTCAAGTACCACCACACAGTCCAGTGGCACTCCAGGGAGACCAAGGAGCAACAAGTCAATCGGCTGCGGAAGGTCCTGCAGTGCCGGTTCTCCTAAAGAAGGCGAAGATCACCAGAAGCTTCGGGTTGCGCGCCTTGCGCTGCCGTTTGTCGCCGGTTTTGTGATCGGCCCCGACGGCAGGAGCAGCGGCGTCGGTGGTGGGGCTACCGTGGCCGGGAAAGCCTGATTGGCGCGCAGGATGCCCGCGACGATGGCCACTACGTCCTACGCCGCAGGGGAGCGCTTGCGCGGCTCGACAGAGGCGAGTCGCGGCAGACGTCGGCGGCGTTGGTGGGGCACGACTCGGGCTTGGTGGCTGGGCGCTCGCCTGCAGCTGCTGCGGCTGCGGCTGCGGCTGTTGCTGGTGGTGATGATGGGGGTGGGTGTGCGCGTGGTGGGGCTGACGGATGGGAGAGGGATGGGGAGGCCGCAGCGGCAGTGGTGGCGGATGAAATCGCGCTGCTCCATCATTCGCTCGTTCTGAAGGAGGATGCGGCACAGCAGCGAGGGCGAGCTGTAGGTGAGCTCACGTGTCTTCACCGCGCCCTACGCCAGCGCCACCGACAAGTCTAAGTCCACGGTGCCTCTGCCTCACTTCAACGCGGAAAAGGCCCAGGGCGCCTCCCATTTAAAATGTGGCGAAAATTTCGATTTGCGCAAAAGGAGGGTTCAGGTTAACAATCATTGGCCACCCGTGCTTTCTTTAAAAAATAAATTCAAATAAGAATTACGAGAGGCATCCAAAGATCATGGTTGAACACCTCTCCTGTGGCATTGGCTCACAACAAGACCAGCCACAGATAGGCTCTCGGACCTATGGGAGGGAGTCTGTACAATCTGACACGCTTTTAAGTGGCGCGTGGCTCGCAAATAGGCCATCATCGAGCATTAGAACTTACAGAGGTATATGTCCTTCTGCCCAAATAATCCCATGGCCAACACTACGCAAGGCCCCAGCAGTGGAGGCGAACGGCACAACAGGAGAGATATATACGTGAGTCTACTTTATTGGGTACCAACCCATGACGTGTGCAGGCACGGCGGTGGTCCCCGTGACAGCGTACTCATGGTGCTGTGCCTGACAGACGGTGTTGTGTATTGGCGACAAGGTCGCATTCTTCAACCAGTTTAATCAGCTGTTTTCGCTGTTGCTCGATTTGCATTTGCGAAAGAAGACTACATCTTTCTCGCACCACGTTCCACAGGTGCTGTCTGTAGTGGTGCACAACATAAGTGCACACTCGCCTCCATCGCCGTTGTCCACCACTGCGTTGACGCGGTGGACTTCCTTGTCCTTCTTCTGACAGTGGTAGCACTTGATCTTTGCGTCACGGTCTGCTTGTTTGGTCTTGCCCTTCGGTTTCCCTTGGCCCTGACGCTTCCTGCAGCCTCGGTGCCTCTCGGGTCCTCCTTGCTGGCTCATGTAGTTTGCAGACTCTACCTGAGACTATCTTGCCCCGATATTTATTTCGTGCCGGAGAAGACGCCTTGCCAGGGTTTTTCGGGTTTTTCTTGCGCCTACCTTAACTTTCCTTCCTGTTGCAAGGGTTTCCAAGGGTTTCATCCACCGGGCAAGCTTCCCACACGTTTCAGACTGCACAACTTTGGCAACACGTTCATTGGGGACAGTACACTGGTCACCTTCAACAAGGGGAGAGACTACTTGACATGGGCTTGTTTACGTCACGAAGGCGGCATGGTCATGCCTGCGCTAACGCGTCGTCCAACAACCCCTGCAAGGGCGCTCCCGATGCCCTCGGTCCTCTCTCGCCAAGCGGCCACATCTGCCCATTCCAGAGTTTTTTTCTATGGTCTATTTTCTGAACCACATCGGATTTTAAAGATCGTGAATAAATCAATGACGCGGCCTCAGCCGGGCTCAGGACTCTGGCTAACGGAACAGCGCACGGACGACGCACCGCACGCCCCCCCCCCTCTGCGACGCTCCCACCGCTGGTACCCGCGCCGAAATACGCGCTGACCGCCCGGAGCTTCCTGAGGCATCCCGGTCCTGCAGACCGAGGCCAAGCGGTTTCATCCGGAACACATTTTGCGTACTATGCCCAGATTGGCGTCGGCGGGAGTGGGCGCTAGTGCTGGAAGGAGGGACGCATCTTGGCGCTGTTGGCGTCCTTTCCGAGCGGGGCCTGGGCACCGACCGTCCAAGGAGGAAATTGAGGGTCTCCAGTGGATGGCGCGACCAGGGCACCAACGGTGTTATAGATTTTAGCTGCGGCGCCGACTGCCGCGAGCGTCGACGTCTGCACGTTGTGAGGCATAAGCTTAAGAAAGGGAGAAGGAGGATACCGGCTGTGCGCACGTGGCGGTCTGGCGCGGACGAGGCCCTTGGTGAGGTTGGCCGCTGTACTCTCCCGCGTGCGGGTGGGGACGATGAACCCGAGCGCGCCCTCCAGAACGGCGCCGGATCTCGGTGAAGCCTGGCTGTGGAGGTAGTATCGCGCGGCCAACAACAGCTTGGAGTGCAGCGGCAGGTTGTCCTGGTTGAAGGGCCTCCTGATGTTGAGTAACCAAAAACCGGAGGCAGAGGTCCCCCAGCGGGAGCTGATCCCCTTCGCCCTGCAGGGGAAAGCTCAACGAAGGGGAGCAAGTTGTGGGTCGTCTTACGATTTCATTGACCACAAATTTTTTGATTTTTTGTGACACAACCACATGATTTTTCGCCCTATCAGAATTTTAAGTGCTTGTCTGTGCTCCCCATCGAAATTTGACTAGAAAAAGACTGGCACCGAACGAAGCGACACGCCGCCCAAGGCGTTGCACAATATTGACTGTCTCCCCAGTTGTTTACACCAGGCTTCCGTAGTTGTTGCTGTTCAAGCAGCGTTTCTTACCCGGACTATGGCATTTCGGGCGGAAACTGGACACACAAAACAAGTGAAGAAGAGGCGACTCGTGCACGACGAGGACGGGGGCGAGCATGCAAGCCAGCCGCAAAACGAGCGCGCAACAAAGTACGGACACCCAACAAGCAGCAAACGGCCAAAAAAGATCGTTGAAGAACAACCAGAAGCCGAGTCAGAGGAAGGTGCTGGAACTCAAGGAGGAGATAACAGTTTTAGCCTCTCCCAGCTCTCGCAGCATCCTGTTGCCAAGTACTCACCTCGCCTCGCCTCCCCATAAAGGCCGGTTTTCCGCCCACTGCAGTGACTTGGACACAGCTGGCTTCAAGCGAGGAGCTGTCGTGCGTATACGCATGATCAATTTTATGACATTCAGTGACTGCGAGGTGCCTCGGGCCTATCCTGGTGTTCTCCTCATGGTGTCTTGAAACAGAGTCGTTTCTGTTTTCACAGGTCCTACCTGGACCGCGGCTTAACATGATCGTGGGTCCAAACGGCAGCGGCAAGTCGACCATCGTATGCGGCCTTGCCCTCGGTCTCGGGGGTTCTACCAACGTCCGGACGCGTATCTCTTTATTGTGCTCGCACTTGCTCTGTGCTTACTCTTGGTGACAGATTCTTGGACGAGCTCAAGATGTGTGCGAGTTTATCAAACACGGCAAGGAGAAGGCCACGATCGAGATCGAGCTGCACAATACAAAGGGCAGTAATTTTGTTGTTCGGCGCACAATTGCGAGGAACAGCAAGTCGCAGTGGTCTCTCAACGGTGCGGTGTTAGTGCCTGTAAAATCTACCTGCTCCTCATCACCAGAAAATCAGGGAACGGCGTGAGCAAAACACGGGTCCTGGAGCTCATGAGTAAGCTCAACGTGCAGGTTGACAACCTCTGCCAGTTCCTCCCGCAGGATCGGTACGTCCCTCTCTGTAATCCGCCCACTTTGTACATTTCTCACTCGCCGGAGCGGACACCAGAGTGTGCCACTTTGCTGCGCTTGCGCCTCCGCAGCTGCTTCGCGAAACGGAGAAGGCCGTTGGATCTACCGACATGCTGGCCGAGCACGATCGGCTGATTGAGCTGCGGACCAACTCCAAGGCGCTCGAGCGCACTGTAGCTGAGCACGGTGCCCACTTGGACAACCTGAAGAAGGCCAATCAAGGCCTCGAGCGTGACGTCCTCCGTTTCCGGTACGTTGTATCTTTTGCCCGTGTCATGTGCGCGGCGTCATCCACAACTTCATTTGTTCGTTCTTGCTTCTTCAGTGGGTACGAGAAGAACGTAGAACGAGCCAAGGAGCTCGCCAAGAAGAAACCCTGGCTTGAATTCGAAGTACTCCTTTGATTTACATTTTTCATTTTTAAAATCGATTGCATTGACAAAACGCTTAAAATCTATCAAGGCGCAACGGCAAGTGGCCTTGACACACAAGGACAGGATGGATGAACTCAACAAGGAACTGGAAAAGAAAGAGCTGGAGTTGCAACCAATGTTTTTGAAGATTGCGTGCGTGGCTTTTGGAGCTCCACCGCGGATTTAAGGCTTTCAGCTGCTCATTTCCGTTGTCGTTGGCCGGAGAACAGGGAATACAAGGCCAGGATCGAAGAGATCAATGTCCAAAAGCAGAAGGGCGCCGAGGACCAGGTGCAGCTTGACCGGCAGCGCAAAAACATGGGCACGTATCTTTTGAGCACGACACATCGTGCGATAATATCTCGAGCCATGCGCTTACGAGTTGTTTTTCTTGCTACTGTGCAGCTGAGCAGAGCGAGGATTATGCGGTGCAGCGCAAGGAGCTTGAGAAAGAGCTCGAGATGCTGCTGACGCGGGCTGAAGAGAACAAGCATAAGGCTCAGCAGATGGCCGCTGAGATTGAGCGCCTGGAAGCCGAACTTGAAGAACTCGCGCAGGAGGATGCCTCCCAGAGGTACGAGGCGATGAACGAACTCTTCCGGCAACTCACCGACAAAATCACATCGGCCCACTCTGCCGTCGTTGAGCGCACGGCCGAGCGCGAACGGTTCGGCAAGAAGCCCTCTTTCTACTGGCTGCTGAGGTCACGACTAACAAATACCATACTCAGAGCGATCAACGCGTCGCAGGAGCTGCAGCGCCAGATCACGGCGCTCGACGATCTGCCGGCACAAAAGCTGGAGAACATCCGGCACCACTCGAGGTGCGCGCCTTCGCCCGCCCCTCTCGGCCGGGCTTAAGGGATTGATACATGGGACAACAGAGACTCGTACGACGCGTATCTGTGGCTGCGGCAGAATGAGAACAAGTTTGAGAAGAAGGTCTATGGGCCTGTTGCCGTCGAGGTGTCGGTGACCAACCCGCTTCACGCGCGATATCTGGAGCAGACCATCCCCAGCTGGGTCCTCGGCGCCTTTGTCTGCCAGACCAGTACCTGCGCTTCCCTTTCATATCTCATTCAGGCCTGCTGGCCAATAGGCGATCTCACGTGGATCTTGTCGAGGCAGAGCGGGATCGAGACACGTTCCTGCAAGAGGTGCACGAAAAGCAGAAGCTCAAGATCAGCGGTACGCTTATTTCCTCCTGTGAGTTTGCGTGTCTTGCGCTCGCTTGCTCACGCGCACACACTCACGTGCACTGCAGCGATCTACACGGAGCCGTACGATCCGCGGCACTTCCCCAACCCGTGCCCACTCGAGCTGCTTGCTGCGTGGGGCATCACTCACTGGCTGGACCAGGTTCGCCACCCGTATCACCCGCCCCTCCAGGGCACTCAACATATGAGCCCGGCCCCAGGGCCACCTGCCGCTTACTCGCTGCCGGGCGGTGCCCAGGTGTTCGAGGCCCCGCCAGTGGTTAAGGCCGTCCTGTGCTCGCAGTCGAACGTGCACACCTGGGCTGCCGGCTCGGAGGAGACAAAGCAACACGTCGAAAGTGTCATCAGCGACGTATGTGCACCAAAAGCCCTTGTGCATTTTGCAATAATTTCTAGTAATTTAATTTATTACTTTTTTTTTTCTAATTGTGCTCGGACAGCCTGTGGTCAGATTTTTCTTTACGCCCGAGTCCATGTACGCCAAGGCTCAGTCGCGCTTCGGAGGCGGCGCATCGGTCTCGGTGCAGCCTGTTCGCGAGTGTGAGTGCTTCGCTCCCCTCCTCCTTGCATGATGCGAACGCGGGAGACTTACATGCATGGGCCTTATGGCGGAACCTGATGTCGTGGCGTGGGTGTACAGCGCGATGGTTTATGGGCCAGGTAAATGTGCAGAAGAAGGAGGAGCTCGAGCGCGAGTTTGCCGAAGCGCGCAAGGCCGCCCAGGCCCTCGAAATCGAGATTAACAAGGTAAAGTGTTTTGCGTCCTCAACAAAGCGGACAAAATTGAATGCGTACTCATCCGGGCATCACACACACACACACACCACAGTACAAGGAGATCGAGAACAACGCGCGACGCGAGCAGGGAGAAATCACCAAAGAAAAGAGCGTGCGTGGCCCTCTCCCTTTTTTTCCTGTTCTTGTGCCGCGTTGGTTGTGCCTGCAATATTTAAACAAAAATACAAAAAAAAAATACAAAATACAAAATACAAAAACAAAAACAAAAAACACAGAAATTACGGAATGTGACAGACCAGATCAAGTCAGTGCGGGTGAGGATCCACAGCCGCAAGAACACGCTGCAGCAGCTGGAACAGGAGGAGGACACCACGGCCGAGAAGGAGCGCATTCGGACCAAGATCAAGGAGACCCTCACAAGCCGCTACCGCTGCATCCTGCGCACGCGCGAGCTCATGGAGCAGATCATCCGCATCACCATCGACCAGGACAAGCTCATCCTCCAGCGCTCTCAGGCACGTCCCGTCCTCGTCCTCGCGATCATCGTCGCCTTTATGGTCGTGTTCGACATTGGCCAGTTTTTTATGGTCGTGTTCGACATTGGCCAGTTTTTTGGGTTCGCTTCTCACGCGTGATGTGTTTGTGTTTGGACTGGAATCGTGCAGCTCGAGACGCTGCTGCACGAGCTCAAGACGCAGTCGATGCAGGCCGACCACGAGACTCGCCAGCTGAGGGCCGAAGCCGCGCAGGCTACGAGCGACTTTGACCGGGCCAAGGTCCTTTGCTCTGCCGCCACACAACAAGTTGCTCGCTCGTTCGCTTGGTCTCACACGCACACACGCACACACACACCGTTGTGACACAGGCCGAGGCAGCGGAACTCAAGGTCAAGGCTGAGGAGCTGACCGGGAGACTGACCGAGGAGCTTAAAGAGCAGTTCAAGAACATGCCCGCCACGCTCGAGGAGCTCAACGAGGCCATCGAGGAGGCCCGCGCGCGAGCCGAGCTGCGATACCAGACCAACCCGAAGATCATCGCCGAGTACGAGGCCCGCTGTGAGGAGATCCAACGACTCGAGGACAAGCTCGCCGACGAGCGCGAGCAACTCGAGACCGAACAGGCCGAGATTGAGCGCATCAAGGTCAACCATACCAATCACCACCGTCATCAAATCATCTTTATTGACATTGTAGTTGATGATGGTTTCTTCTTTAGGGCCAATGGCTGCCGCCTCTGGAGAACCTGGTGGACAAGATCAACCAGTCCTTCAGCAAATACTTTGACGCCATCGGCTGCGCGGGCGAGATCCGTCTCGGTACCTCTCTCTCTCTCTCACTCGCGCCTCCAAGTGGGTGAGTCGTGTTCATGTTGACAGCTTCTTGATTTGGCGGGCTGCAGAACAAAACGAGGACTTCGACAAGTGGGGCATCACCATCTTCGTCAAGTTCCGCCAGCAGGACCCGCTCCACCAGCTCAACGCCCAGACTCAGTCCGGAGGGGTGAGCCTTCATCCGTCCACATCGCCATGCTTTTTATTATTTGATGTTCACATGGTGGTGCTTGAGTAGGAACGGTCAGTGGCGACGATGTTGTACCTGATCTCGCTGCAGGATATCACGGACTGCCCGTTCCGATTGGTGGACGAGATCAACCAGGGCATGGACCCGCGCAACGAGCGCATGATTTTCCAGCAAGTGGTCAACTGTGCCTGTCGGCCCGGCCTGCCACAGTACTGCCCCGCCCCCTTTTTTCCTCCTCCTCCTCCTCCTCCTCCGTCATCATCATGTTGAACAACGTGACGATGGCGGCGCACACAGGTATTTTTTGATCACGCCCAAGCTGCTGCCCGACCTCCACTTCACGCCAGAGATCACGGTCTTGTGCGTCTTTAACGGACCTTGGCAGCTGCCACAGGCTGGTACTGGCCCACCCACTCGCCTTAAGAATTTGAGTTTATGTTCTATACTTTGTGTGAACGTTTTCATCACCAAGACAACTCACAACTCAATCTCTCACCTCAACCCAAACGCAAACCAAACACCAGAGTGGAACGTGGCCCGCTTCTTGGCCGCAAAAGCAAAACAAAAATCGGCGCACTGAAACGCGTTTCCGAGATGTTTCGAAATTGTGTTAATTAATTAGTATTATTAATTGCAAAAATGAAAATAGCGTTTGAAGCAACAGACACCACAAACAACAATCGAGATGGCTCAACCTAATCCCTGGAAGGAGCAGGCCAAGGTGAACTCTGGACCCGCCAGCGCGACCAGTCTGAAGGGCAAGTTCGAAGATCTTGCCAAGCCCGAACCCAAGCCTCAAATCATCAAGGGCAAGACCACGTACGCCACTTCCCTCGATGCCTTATTACGCCTTTTGTGAGTCGGCTAATCCTTACGATGGGTGAAGATGGTCCTCCACGGGCAACTCGGGCGACATGAGCAATCAGGGCAAGTTCCAGCGCCAGCACCAGAAGCCCAAGCGTAGCGACTTTGGTACCCGCCCTACTGCCAATTTGAGACTACGCCTTGTCCTTGGCTCACACTTGGCTGCCCTTTCTCTCCCTCTCCTTCCAACACACAGGTCCGGCGCCCTCTCTCAAGGACCTGCCGTGACGGCTTTGTCTTCCGTGTACAGTCCAGCCTCGTCTTTTAATCTTAAAAAGAAGTAAAACTGCAGCAGCAAAAGGGCTTGCGCAAGACTTGGCCTCTACGCGGTCTCACTTTCGCGGAACATCTTGAGCACGGAGGCCTCGGCCGGGCTGGCGGTATAGAGCGTGGGCCTCTTGGGGAGGTAGGCCTTCACGCGCTCCCTGTTGCTGATCCGCTGGTGGAACGCGTACTGTGTCGAGAAGAGAAACAACAAGGGAGGAGTCCTCAGAACAGTGTGTTACATCGACATTAACGAAGTTGGAGGACGCACCAGAGCAGGGGCGAGCTCCTTAAGGCGGTCCATCCCGAGCATCTCACCGTAGCAAGCAAGCCCTTCATAGAGGAAGAAGTCCGCCACAGTCGGGGCAGAGCCCATCAAGTAGGGGCCTCCTGCGGCTTCCAGTTCGGTCTCAAACCTCTTCAGTATGGCCTGAACGCTTTCTTTGACGTTCTGTCATCCCAAGACGACGGATAAGAACGCCTGCCAATCCCAGCCCTACACAAACAACGACCGCACCTTGACACAGCTGTCCATGTCACATCCAGGGTACCACACAGGGGCCCAGAGTAGCTTGATGAGGGGCAGATGCAAGTCTTGATAGGCGGCCGCCATGAACATCTGGCACTGAGCCTCCCGCTCCAAGCTGGATGGAGGTGAGTGTGCAGACATGGAGATGCAGACGTGGAGCCAAGATTGGTGCACCTACCTCTCCGTGGGGAAGTAGCCAAGCCTCTTGGCCAGGTAGTAGCCGATGGCCTCAGTCTGCCCAATGGCCAGATCACCCCAACGAAGAGAGGGCCGCTGGCCAAAAGGACCTGTGGCACGGGGCACAGTGAGCAAGAACAGCTTTCGCCAGAGCAGCAGAGGAAACGGTCTGCTCTCACCCGTTGCTTTCTTGTCGGCCTTGAGTTCGGCCCACTTGGCCATAAATTCAGGGTTGCTCATGTCCTCTAGGTCACTAATGTACGGCTGGCCAGAGTCCTCGAGCATGTAAATGAGCGGCTGCGCCCGTCCGCGGCAAACGAAGTAGGACAAAACTGTAAAAGGGGCAGGTCAGCATTTGTGCCATCTTTTGCTGCTGTCAAACCAGCAAACGAACCAGGGAGTGAAGCAGACTGCGACATGTGGTTGTGGGCGTTGGTTTTTGGTGCTCTGCCCAGAGTAATGATTGTTGTCTTTTATGGGCGTAGCCGGAGTTGTGATGAGGTAACAAGAAAAGAAGCAGTATGCTCTCGCAAGTTCAAGCGCCAATCGGCGCAATGTGAGCTGATAAAAGAGTGTCACGATTGGGCGGCTCGCGTTTTATCATCATGTTTGGAGCGCCTCATGCCTTTGATTCCAATGGCTGTAAAAGGAGCACAGAAACAGGGGCTCGAACTGGCGAGAGTTGGCTACCATCAACGCTAACTTTCTGTGGTGGCGATAGAACCGCGCAGCCGCAGCTGGACCAGAAGAAAACGTTGTGAAAAAAGCGAAGCGCACCGTGTGTTTTTCCTCTGTCTCTCATTCTGCGGTGATCCCGCCTTGGAAGAAATCAGACTTGGTGTTTCCGCCATACCTACAACAACTCAAAGACCAACACCACAACAAACACAGCATGAATAGAACCCTGGCCAACTTTGCCTCTCGCCGATCCACCGCGATTCTGTGGTCGAGCTCCTGTCGAGCTCTGGCGCCTGCGGCCTCACGACACTACGCCGAGCTGGGAGGCCAGCTGAGTACGTCTTCCCACTGAACCTGTAGTGAGCGAAGAGCAGACCTCACCTTTACTTTAACAGACAAGGAGTATGAAGCCTATATTCGCAAGGAGAGGGCTAAGCAGGCCGAGCTGGAGGGGACCAACAAGCACAACGTCCAGGGCGAAGCCAAGGAGGGTGAGCGTCTGACCTCACCACAGGACGTCAAGTCCGACAAGCCTCTCACGCCTGGCGGCGGTCGGCAGAACGGAGAGATGCAACCGCCAGAGAAGGTGAACGATCCCAAGCAACACGACCTTCCTCTCTTTTAAGTGCACACCAGCAAAAATAAAAGAGAGGTCACCCTCTTTCTCAACGTTACGTTCCACGGAGAGATTCACCTTGTTGACGCTTGTGCACCAACGCCTATGGGATTCACCTGGAAATCACTTGCAGTTTGGCCACGATGTCATCAACCTCGCTTGCCACAACAGGCCGGCAGAAAAAGGTGGAAGGGAGCAAACCAGATCTTTACAACCAACATGCAACGAGTAACTTGTACCCTCTCTCGCCAAGCACCACGAGCTGCCACTACTCCCGTGCGTGGCGTGCTGCTAAACCGAACTTACGTGGTTCTGGCAGGCCAGCGAAGTACGTTGTGTCCCCAACCTTCTGCCTTCCACGCCTAGGCTCATGTCGTGAGCAGACAGGGAGTATGAGGAACGAATGGCGAAGGAACACCAGAAGAACGAGCCTGTGGGAGATGAGCCGGTAGTGCTGGAGCAGGAGGAGGAGAACACTGGCATTATCTCCAACTACAAGACGCAGCACGAGGCAGTATCTGGTGAGGGGAGGGTGCACCCTGGCATTGTCCAACCAGACGAGCTACAGAGAGACCCCAAGATGCACGAACAACCCATCTTCTGATAATTATCTAATCTTGCGCTTGAATCATCCAACAAAACATACAGACATCTACACGAGCAAAGTAGAGGTTTTTTGTGGAAGATGATGATGAAGCAAAAGACAAGAAATCAAAAACCAATAAATAGAAGAAAGAAGAAGAAGGGGAAAGGACAACCATCCACCTCAAAGGTGAGCCAAATGCCGTGCGTGGTGGGTTGTTGTGACCTCGTCCTGGCTGGGGCCGAGGCCATCATGCAGAATGATGTCGCTGGCCTTCTCGCCGATCATGATGGCTGGTGCATTGGTGTTGCCCGAAATGATCTCTGGGCAGATGCTGAGGTCAGCCACACGCAGGCCCTTCAGGCCGTGCACCTGCACAAGCCCACACCACCACCAACCTCATGAGCAACACAACGAACAAACATCTACAACAATGAAAAGAGGCGGACCCGGAGATGAGTATCGACGACGGTGGTGGGGTCTTGGACAGGGCCCATGCGCGTGGTGCCCGTCGGATGGTAGACCGTGAGGCAGGCCTTGATGACATAGGCGCGAACGTAGGCGTCGCTGTTGGGATCCGGGTACAGCTTGAGGAGCTCCTTGTCATACAGCTCCTTCCCCCTGGGTTTGACCGCGTTTGAAATGTTTAAAAACAGAATAAAAAATTAGAATTTATTGTTTATTTTTTATTTTATAATATATTATATAAAATATATTATTTGTTTTTTGGGACGTACCTGATGTCATCAAACACAGGCGAGGCGACGATCTGGCGCACCAGCTTGACGCCATCCATGAGCAACTGCGAACGGGAGGAGGAACAAGATGACGGGAAAAGACGATCAGATAACGGAAAGGGAAAGAGGAAGGAGGGAGAGGTGGAAGAGGCCTACGCGGATGTCATCCTCCTCGCTGAGGTAGTTCGGGTGGATGGCGGGCGGGTCAAAGGGGTTGCTGGACCGCAGGCGCACGCTTCCGCGGCTCTTTGGGTGCAGCAGCGTCGGCAGCAGCGTGAACCTGGTTTCGATGTGTGCATTTTGGGGCAAAGTGAGCACTCCAGAGAGGAAATGCCCCCCCAAAGAGGAGAAAACGGGTCCGACGACGTACCCGTATTCGCTGGTCTCATAGCTATCGATGGTGAGGCCGAACTGGGCCTTGATCTTGTCGGGCTCCATGCCGGTGAGGCCCGCGCACAAGCAGTGGATTTGGAGGTCGGGAATGGGCTGCTCCGGCCGACCGGCCACCGATATCAGTTTGTGCACCGCGCGGGAGGGCGGGGGATCGGGCGACGTACGTCGGGCAGGTGGCAGTGCGGGGTGCGGACAAAGGCCATCGACTCGAGGGCCTGCGAGGTGTAGGGGCCCTTCTTGAACAGCACGTACCGCACCAGGTTCCCGATGTTCTGGACACGTCCTCGTGTTAATCGACCAAGATGATGACGATGGTGGTGGTGGGGACGGGGAGAAAGCGCACCTCGACCAGGGCCTTGTCCATGGTCACCGGCTTGGTCGAGGAAAAGGGAACCGGCACGAACATGTGGTCCTGCATCTGCTCTCCCACGTAGGGCATGTCCCTGCACAGAGAAGAGGACCAATGAGCAACAACAAGATGGTGATGACGATGATGACGATGAGGAGGAAGATATGTACCGGATGAGGGGGATGTTGAACTGGCGGAGGTGGTTCTTGGGGCCCACGCCGCTGAGCATGAGAAGGTGGGGCGTGGACACGGTGCCGCACGCGAGCACGACGTCCTTGGACGCGTAGGCAGTGTGGCACCGCTTATTGCCTTCACTCTGGAGCTTGTACTCAACACCTGCCCATGAAAACCAATATTTTTAAAAATAAAACAAAATAAAATGCAAAACATCCAAAAAGAAAATGGATTACCGACGGCGCGAGTGCGATCGATGTCGAACAGAACGCGCGTGGCGTGCGCGCCGACGAGCACGGTGAGGTTGGGCCGCTTCCGCACCTCGGGCTTGAGGAAGGCAAAGACGGTCGTACACCGACGGCCGTTATCTTCATGCGGCAATGAATAGAGTCAGCCGGCTTCTGAAGCGCAGAGGAAGACAAGGGCGCTTGAGAGAAAGGGGGGGGCAAGATTCGGCCTACCGATGGTCATCTGCGCGTGGCCCACGCCCAGTTGGTCAGGGCCGTTGAGATCCGCGTTGAAGGGGATTCCGACACTCTGGGCCGCCGCGATAAAGGTACTGCCGCGCGACCACAAAGTTATCAGAATTGGAGGACTTGACGAGCGCCCGCCCGAGTGGACGCCCACGTACGTGGTGATCGTGTTGGGCGCCAGCACGTCGCTCACGGCGAGGGGGCCGCCGCGGCCGTGGTAGCGCTCGTCAAAGGTAGCGGTCGTGTTCCACGGCTCGAGCACGCGTGTCTCTGACTTGCGGAAGTAGGGCAGCACCTCATCGTACGACCAGCCGCGGCAGCCAAAGGCCTTGGCCCACAGGTCGTAGTCTACGTGGTAATGACGATAGAGAGGTCATTCCTTCCACTTCGTCCTAGAGGGAGCGCAAGCCAAGGCGACTTGGGGAAGAAGAAAGAGACGGTACCTGCAGGGTTGCCTCGCACGTAGAGCATCCAGTTCAAGGAGCTGCACCCGCCCATGCTGTGCGTGGCAAATGTTAAGCATGACTTGAGCAAATGGTGAAGGATGGAGCAAGTACATACACTTTGCCCCGCGGCCACACGTGAACCCGCCCGTCGGTGGCGTGGTGGGCCTCAGTTTCAAAGCACCAGTCCACGGGCGTTTTCTGGAGCTGGATGGCCGCAATGGGCACGGCGATGTTGGTGTCAAACGTTTCCTCAGGACCGGCCTCGAGCAGGAGAACAGAGATGGAAGGATCTTCAGACAGACGGGCCGCAAGCACACAGCCGGCGCTACCGCCTCCAACCACAACGTAGTCGAACCTACGACGAGAGGGTGCCCCTGTCTCTACCCCCGCCTGGCCAAGGATTGAGCGGCGAGAGCATCTACAACTTGGAATAATCGCACAAGATTAACGTACAGTCATCAGATAGCGGCGCCGAAGGAAGGCGGCCAAGGTAGCAGCAACCACAGCTGATGAGAGAGCAAATACGAGACCTAGGCCCCGTCGAAAACGACGACCGCCACCCCCAGTAAGGGCAACAAGGGCAGCATCGCAGATGTCCACTAACTCCCGACCCATGGTCAACAGCCGCATCAGGTACACGCTCATCCTTCCACAGCAGCAACCCTCTCTTGTCCCAAGGTAGAGAAAGTTGTTGGTGGCAAGCAACAACTTCGCGATTGGCGCCGAGAAAACATCCGTTTTCCTTCCGGCTAAATTCACAAAGAAATCGCTTTTTCTAAACAAGGAAGCAGGCAAAACGTAGAGCAGCCAAAACGCGAAGCCAGCCGAGTGCAAGGCACACGTCGATCATGGAGCCCCTTGGCGAAGGCACGCCAAAACCAGCTTCCAATGCTCCTGCGTCCGACGAGATGGCCAAAGTGCTTGCAGTCATGCAAGGTGCGCTCCTTCCTTGTGTTGTAGTGGCTCAGCTCACGCCAGGCTCGCAGCGGTACAGCAACAGAACGAAAAGTTAGCAAAGTACCAAGAGATAAGGTGCATGTCCTTCTCCCCTTCATGGGAACATAAGCTGACATAACCTCACACCATGCAGCTATCGCTGGCACCAGCAGGTCCGTTCCCAAAAAGTTGTACGTTTTGGCTGCCGCTGACCTCTTTGCGATCCATACAGCACCACCAAAACCTTAAGAAGATCATCGGTATGCCTTCCGCTTCGTTTGTAGGTGGTTATTCAGCGAATAGCTCATCAGACTACTCCAGCTGGAATCAATCGACTGGGAGAGATGTTACGGGGTACGTCTTCTCGAGGTGATTTCTTGTGCCTTGAGCCTGGTACCTTCAGACTGGCTTTGCTGGACGACCATATGTTAATGACCTTGGGCCAGATGAAAGCTTAGTTCAAGTGAGTGACTTGGACCAGCTCGCGACTCGAGCCCTCGCCATGCAAGGTCTAATTTCCTCCTCTTCGTGGGCCACAGAGCTTGCAATAACGCGTGCCCACAGGAAGCCCCAGCCCCAGATCGCTGCATCCTCAACTACTTTCACCTACCCAGCGTGGGCCTGGATTTAGCAGCCCTCCATTCTTGGCACCGCCTCAGACAACCTCGTGCATGTCTCCTCACTACGCTAGCTTTCCTGCAACCTTCCACGATCGCATCATGAGGTTCAAGGACGGCCTCAACTCGCCTGAGCTTCATCACTTGCTCGAGTCAATCACGATGGACGAATTCCAAGAGCTCAAGCAAACGTCAGTGGCACTCATTTTGCCTATCATCGCCAACTGGCTTTACGGTACCATCACGATAATCTCTCTTGGTCGCTTTCAGGTTTGATTGCAACTTTGTGGTGTTGCGCGCAGACGAGAGTACGCGTAGCCTGGCGCTTGTTTATCTGTGGGAAGGTGCGAAGCTGTTTCCTGGCCTGTTCCACCGCCCCGAGAACGGTAAACTTGTCCTCAACTGCTGCGCCGGTAAGTTGTAGCTTCTCGTTTCTGTGGTCGTTCCTCCGCCTCTGGCTCGCTGATCCTGTCGTATCGCAGCTTTAGAGGGCATCGAGCAGAGCGACACGTTTTCTCGTGTGGAGATCGGGCAGCTGCGCGACTTCATGAAACGCGCGCAGGCAATGACCTCGCCGTCTCCTCCTTCGCTGCCCTCTCCGTGGCTCTTGTGAGCTGGACAGACTTCTGTGGAGCAAAAAAGCCGGTGGTGGCGTCATGAGTTAGTGCGCTGCAAGGGCCGATGGCGCCTTGCAGCGAGGAGTACTCTCAACACGGTTGTAACGAAGTAACCCAACGACTTGAGCACCAACCCACCCAAGGCTCTTTGCACAGCTCTTACAGAGAGTTCGTCCCCGTTTGCGTCCACCATTGTGGTTCGCTTGAGGAACATAGTCAGACACGCTTCAGCCACGGCTCCAGGAAGTCTTTCTTTACATAAGCAAGACAGAACAACACCAAGAATCGCTCCCAAGGAGAAGAATGGGAAATGAAGAGGTGCGTAAAACTGTCTTCTTCTAGTAGTCGCCACCGGTGAGGGTCTCGCGAGACGAGGAGCCAGCAGCCTGCTTCTTGGTGGCGTGATCTCGCTTGGGACAGTTGGCGATACGATGGCCCAAACCGCCGCAGAAGGCGCAGCCGCGTACGCCGCCGATCTCTTCCACAGCCACCTCCTCGCCCGTGAGCGACGACAGAACGGCGGGAACTCGTTGCTTGGCCTCGATGAGCAAATGCTTCAAATCGAGCAGGATCGTCTCCTCGCAGTTCTTGTTGATGAACGTCGTCGCAATACCCGTCTTGCCGCAACGACCTGTACGACCGATTCTACACGCCCAAAAGACCAGTTAGCAAACAGAAGGAAGGATGTAGAGTATAAACAAGAAGGCCACACCGATGCACATAGTTCTCAATCTCCTTGGGCATGTCGTAGTTAATGACGTGCTGGATGTCGGGGAAATCGAGACCCTTGGAGGCGACGTCGGTGGCGACGAGGACGTCCTTCTTGCCCTCGCGGAAGGAGGACATCGCGTACTCACGCTCCTCCTGGTCCTTGCCTCCGTGAACAGCCACGGCCTCGACGCCCTTGAGGAGAAGATACTCGTGGATGTCGTCGACGTCGTTCTTGCTCTCGCAGAAGATGAGGACGGGGGGCGGTGTCTTCTGGAGGCACTCGAGCAGGTAGACGATCTTTGCCTCTTGTTTGACGTACTCGACCTCTTGAATGACGTCGAGGTTGGCCGCACCGGCACGTCCCACGTTGACGACGACCGGCTGGACGAGAGCCTTCTTGGCAAAGTCCTGAATCTTCTTGGGCATAGTGGCCGAGAAGAGGAGCGTCTGGCGCTGGTTGGTGAAGAAGTCGACGACGCCAGAGAGATCTTCCTCAAAGCCCATGTCGACTAGTCGATCGGCCTCATCGAGGCACAAGTAGCGGCACAGGTCGAGGGTGAATTTCTTCTTCTTGAGGAAGTCAAGCAGACGGCCGGGCGTAGCAACGACCATGTGGATGCCGCGGCGCACGATATCGGCCTGCTCCTTGAAGGGCACGCCACCAATGCACAGCAGAGTTCGGAGCTGCGGGTTGCCCGCGCGGGCGAGGTATTCGCAGATGCGATTGATCACCGAATGGGTTTGCTTGGCCAGCTCACGCGAGGGACAGATGATGATGCCAAAGGGACCCTCGCCGCCGGTGATAGACATCTTCTTCTCCTCCTCGAGCGCGAGCATGATAAGGGGCAGCGAGAACACGAGCGTCTTACCGGAACCGGTGAAGGCGAGACCGATCATGTCGCGGCCGCTGAGGATGACCGGGAGACCCTGGATCTGAATGGGAGTCGGCCTCTTGATGCCCTTGTCGCGCAGGGCCTCGATGACAGGCCGTGGGAACTTCATGTCCTCGAATCGTTTGATAGGATTGGGAACACCGTCTCCTTCCACCAAGATGTGCCACTCGTCTCGGATCGCTTGGCATTCTTCTGGCGTCATGTCGCGCACCCATCGTGGTGGTCGCCAGCTCGTCTCAATTTTGTCCGTGAATGTGATGTCCTTCGCTCTCTGTGCAACTGGAATCAGGATCTTGGCCTCCTTGGCCGTGTCATCCAGCATTTCGGCCTCCTCTTGCTGGATTTCCTGGAGGGGGTCGAGCTGCTGGAATTCGCCAGTTTGCAACATTTCGACCTTCTCATCGAGCAGCGATCGCATCGCTCGAGGGCCTGCCGTGGGCACCTCTTCCACCACCTCCTCCTCGACCGCGTGCGTGGCCGACTTCTTCCTTCGCCTCAGGTCGAGTTTTTCCCGCAGCATCTTCTTCCGCTCCTTCAACGGGATCCATTTCTCCACTTCATCATCGTTATTGTCGCTCCCTGTGCGGCCCTCTCCCGGCGAGAGCTGCCGCGGTTGTGTTTCTTCCTCCTTCCGGCCATACCGCTTGCGCTTACGCGAAGCATCCTCCTGGGCAGTGGCGGTTCCAGCAGGGACGTTTGTCTCAACTTCCATTGTCAAGATCAACGGCCTAATGCGAAATGCAAGCCTCGTTGTTTGTCTGACCCGTTCAGTCGACACAAAAAAAAGAAAAAGTCTGCCTTTCTCTCTTCTTCCCCTTTTCTCCAGATGCCTGATTTTTCCATGCTTTCTTTCTGTAAACTCCTAACACGTCAGCAGCGCCTTTACACCCACTTGCCGTCCTTGCCCTTGGCCTTGTGATTCTTGCCGCCGTCGTTGCCGATCGGCATGGCATCCTGCTGGTCGGTCGGTGGCATGCCCCCAAAGTGTTCGCCAAAGTCGTTGATCGTGGGCGCCGCTCGTCGAGCCACCCCGGCCTTCTTCGCGGCCTTCTGGTACAGCTGTTGTCGAGTACGCCATGGACGAACGGGTTAACATCATCATCACCATCATCCCCCTACGTCGTTGGCATTGTCGACAAGGCGTACCTCGCCCAGCTTGCGCAGACCATCCACGAGCCGCTTTCGGATCTTCTTGTCCTTGCAGTCCTTGAACATCTTCTCACAAACCTGGCGCAGCGTTTGCTCGATCTGTGTGTGTCCCCACCACGCACAAGTCAGCCGCTTGTGTTCCTTTCAATGAGCGCTGATGGGGGGGGAGGTCGTGCCTCCAGCTTGCCGAGCTTCCAGACGAGGTTGATTCCCTGGTTCAGGGCCTT
>NAVB01000444.1:0-18431 GCA_002179805.1 Acanthamoeba lenticulata | reverse complement strand
TATTCTTTAATTTTCAAATAACCCTATTTTTATTAATATTTTTATTAATATAGGAAAGGAAAAATCTGGTGGAAAGCTGAGCACGAGGGGAAGCAAGGTGACATCCCGTCCAACTACGTCCTCCTGCTCAACCCGGTGCTCGGGCGAAGCGGGCCGCCGCCCTCGTTTGCGCCGGAGCCGGCTGTGCTGGGCACCTGCACGGCGCTCTTTGCTTACGCGGCCCAGCGGCAGGACGAGCTGACGTTCCCCAAGGGCGCCGTGATCAAGATCCTGGACAAGCGCGGGCAGTGGTGGACGGGCTCGCGGGAGGGCAAGTCGGGTCTCTTTCCCTCCAACTTTGTCCAGGAGAACGCCCTTGTGTAATCTGGTCTTGTCCATTACCTAAATGTGCACTATTTTAGTTTAGGCTTTTGCCAAGGGGACACACTCATTTTCATCACGCAGAGCAGAGGGGGTTGTGTGGCAATGAAACGATGGCCAACCTCAGGGGTAGAGCACACTGAGCAGAAAATACCCAGTGGCCAAATACTTGTGTTTGTAATTGTCCAAGAGGATTTTAAAACAATATTATTTTTTCTGCAAGGGTTGTGGGGATCTGAACAGACAATGGGTTCAACCGCTCAAACATTCATTCCCTCTGGTATGCCACTGTCGCAGTGGCTAAAGAATAACAAGACTGGCCGTGTTGTGCACAAAGCGCAGTCAAGAGAGGCCCTGTTGGCCACTGTTCTGGTAAGGGCAGCCCCAAGGGCAGCCGTTGGCATGCAGCCACTGAAGCACCTCCAGCTGGCCTGCTCTGCTCGCCCACGTGCAGATCTCTCTGTCCCACGGGCAGCCGTTGGCGCGCAGCCACTGGAGCGTCTCCAGCTGGCCTGCCATGGCCGCAAGAGTGCAGGTCCACGTGCCCCACGGGCAGCCGTTGGCACGCAGCCACTGGAGCATCTCCAAGTGGCCTTCCTCGGCTGCTACTGAGCAGACCTGTTCGTCCCACGGGCAGCCGTTGGTGTGGAGCCACTGGAGCAATGCCAAGTCACCGTTCCTGGCCGCCATGGTACAACACTCCTCGCCCAACGGGCAGCCGTTGGTGTGGAGCCACTGGAGCAATGCCAAGTCACCGTTCCTGGCCGCCACGGTACAACACTCCTCGCTCAACGGGCAGCCGTTGGCGTGGAGCCACTGGAGCACCGCCAAGTCACCGTTCCTGGTCGCCACGGTACAAGACTCTTTGGTCAACGAGCAGCCGTTGGCATGGAGCCACTTGAGCACGTCCAGATGGCCTCCTTCGGCAGCGGCGCTACTCGTCCTCACCGACCACGGGCAGCCATTGGCACGCGCCCACTGGAGCACGTCCAGATGGCCTTCTCTGGCCGCTTCGATGCAGGTCCGCGCATCCCACGGGCAGCCGTTGGCATGCAGCCACTGGAGCACGTCCAAGTGTCCTCCCCGAGCCGCCTCGCTGGTCGTTCCGTTCCACCACGGGCAGCCCTGTTGGCGCGCCCACTGCAGAACCGACAGCCAACCAGCGTGAGCCACGCCAGGGCACCAGGCAGGAAGAGGCCTTCGTTTGGTGAAGCTTGTTGTCCTGGTGGGCCGCAAGAAGGGCGGGTCCTCGTCTTCGAAAAGGCCAAGCAGGAAGCGGAGGGCGTGCAGCCAGCGGGAGCACACGGCGCGGCACGGGGGCAAGGCAAGCGGGCTCACGTGGCGCAGGACGACTGCCACCAGCTCGAGCGGCACTTCATTAATTGTTGTGCCTCCCTCTGTCTTGGTGGCGCACATGCTTTTTTATTTTTTATTTAATCATTTTTATTGATTGGTTTCTGTGTCTGTTCGGCAACAATCCCACAAATTGTGGGCCGCAACCTGGGTTGGCCTTGAAGACCCTCCCAGCACCAGAGACAGGCTGGGGAAGGAAGTGGTGGTGGCCAATCCTTCTGGGTGTTCTCGAGGTTGCAAAAATGCGTTCATGTTACTTCGTATTTACACAACTCTGCATGCCTAGTAACAGTGGGTTCAACGCCCACACGCACCGCTTCTTCGAAAACCAGTGGAGGCTTGGGACTGCCCTCCCTCATAAAACACCAGCATCCACTCGCCCCTCTACCCGGGGGGCGACCTCCTACATACCCGTGGCGTCCACGGCCAACACCGTGGCGCCCAACCATCACCCACGTGATGCGCCATCAACCAGCACTCTGAGTTCCACACACCCCAACCTTCCCCATTTTTTATTTTTTTATTTTTTATTTTTTTTATTTTTTTGAGAAAAGGAAAGGAATAAAAATTTTATAATTCATAAAATAGAAAGCAAATGGGAAAATGAGTTTACTGGACGTCAGACAGCACACCACAAGACAAAAGCACCTCTTCTTCTCTCAGTACAAGTACTTGTCCTTGTGCTCCTCGAGCTGCTTGGCCGAGGCCTTTGCATCGAAAAAGAGCTCGTCCACTTCCTGTGTAGATGAAGTGTTATTGTTGATCACAACATAGTCATGTGGGGGTTGTGCGGGGGTGGGGACCTGGAGGTCGGTGAGGAGGATCTGGTCGCGGCCGTAGGCTTCCTTGGCGAGGATGTTGGCCGGCGTGAGGAGCTGCATGGCGTACCGCAGCGACGCCCGCTCGGCAATGCTGGCCAAATGGGACAGCGCGGATTCCTCCACGTTGATGCCTTCCGTGTGTGCCCGGATGGCGATGATTTGCATCTTTACCACAAGCGCCATCAGCATGACCATCACCATCATAAGCGCCACATCATGAAAGAGTGAAAGAAAGGCGCACCATCTCGCTGGTCTTGTAGGGGAGCGTGCGAATGATCATCAGGCGATCGAGCAGATCCACAGGAATGCCGTGCGGCGACTCAATGTCCGTTCCCCTACAATAAGCATCATGTAAATATAAATATCATCTCAAACTTAAATAATTATTTTGAAACAGAAATTCACAAATAAAAATAAACAGCCGCGTGGTGGTACCGGATCTGGCAAAGGCCGCGGTTGGTGGCGAGGATGACGATGGGGGCCAGCGTGGACTCGAGCGCGCGGTTGAGGTACGTGAAGCACTCGATGTCGAGCATGTGCACCTCGTCGATGAAGAGCACGCCGGGGACGAGCTCGGCGACGCCCTCCTGGATGTACTGGTTGACCACCTTGTTGATCTCGAGCCGGAGCTTCTCCGTGATCTCGGTCTTCTTCGGCTTGACCAGCTGGCCCACCATGGACATGATGTCCTGCCCGCCCTGCGGCTTGGCGTTGGCCAAGTCCAGGTCGTGCAGCGTGATGTCCTGCACGATCTCCTTCTTCTTGAGCACCGTCCCTTTTTTCGCCACACACACACGCACAAGCGCACACGCGCGGGTCAGCCACGAACGCACGAACGCGAGCAGACTCGAGTCCGGGGCGGACGGTACCCTTGGGGAGGGGCACGTATTCGTCGGCCTCGAGGTCCACTTCCGTGGCGTAGGCGTCGCAGCGGCCCACCCTCTGCACGACGGCAGCCACAATCAGTATCAACAACAACAGCAAAAGAACTAACTAAGAAATATGGCCACAACAAGTATCAACAACGGATATGGGGGACGTGCCTTGACGGCGCCCGTGTTGGCTTCGATAAAGCAGACGTCGCCCACTTGAATCTTCTCCTTCTGGATCGAGTCGTAGATGGACGGGTCCAGCCGCAGTTGCTTCGTGCCTGCAACACGCGTACACACACGCCCATCAGCACGTGCCCGTGTGTGCGCGTGCGTGTGCGGAAGGAGGAGGGAGGCGTCACCCTTGGCGGTCTTGAGGCCGATGATGACGGCGGAGATGGTCTTGCCGTAGCCGCCGTGCGGGTTCTCGGCCTCCTCGACGGTGAGCTCGGTGACCTCGCCCTCGTAGACCTCCTTGACCTCCTTGATGCGCAGGCCGATGGCCCGCCTGAAGTTCTCCATCAACACCTCTGTCTTCTTGACCTATTTGATGATGACGATGATGTGAGTCGATGGGCACCTTGGTGTGCATGTACGCGGCAAGACAGGCCCACCAAGGGGAGGGACGAACCTCCTGGGAGTAGACTTCGGAGCCGACCATGAGGCAAAAGGGCACCTTGGTGCCGAGCTCCTTGGCGATGCCGAGGGCGATGGCCGTCTTGCCGGAGCCCGTCGGACCCACGAGCAGCAGTGCACGGCCAGCCATCTTCTTTGATCTAATCATTTCGACAACCACGCCCGCAGCCTGCCAGCAACAAATTTGGGAGGATGAAAGGAAAAATGATGAGCGGAGATCACAGTGTGCACACATCGAGTATGTGTGGAGAATCGTTGAGGAAAATGTCTCCTTGGCGCTCGATTGTTAAAAGGATTGTACCTCCCGTGTAGCATCTTGGCCGACGATTCCACACTTCTCAATGCCCGCCTTGGCATCAACCCTGCCATCGGGCGAGAGACCAAGGCCCTTGATGTGCGAATGGGAAGAAACTCGGGTGGCCATCGTCTGCGGTTTTAATGATTCGATAAATGAAAAAGAAAAGAACAACTCAGATTTTCTCTCATCTGGCAAAAACAAACACTGAATCCCAAGATGGCAGGGCAAGGCGAGTCAGAGCTCATGGAGCTCCAGCAGAAGCTGATGATTACCAGCCGTGATTTGGGAGAAGTGCAGCACAAGATTGGCATCAATCAGCGAAACAAACGACGGGCGGAGCTCACTCAAGCCGAGCTGCAGGGTCTGGCCCCCACGGCCAAGACGTACAAATCGACTGGTTCGTTGCTCAATGGCTTTTCCTTAGCTCCACATCCTTCAATCCTCATACTCGCGCTTCCCCCCTCTCCCTCGTAAAGGCCGCATGTTCTTGATGACGCCGCTGGAGAGCATCAACACTGAGATCAGCGGCTACATCGCCCAGTGCGACGACCATTTGGCAAACCTTGACGTACGTCCCTCCTCTTGCACGAGCTGGGTCCGTGTGTCGTGTGCTCTGTGTGGTATTCATCAGACCACCTTGTTGCGCATTGTCTGTCGTTGTGTACATATGTGCTGTTTTGCTTGCCTGGAGCAGAAGAAGGGAGCCTATCTGGCCAAGCAGCTGCAGAGTCTTGAGGCCAGCTTCAAGGAGATGACCAAGTCGTAGAAGTACAACAGCCAAATAAAAAGTCTTATAACTACCCATTCATGTGTTCGCACCAGCTCTGCTGGCGTCTTGTCTTGCTCGCTCTCTTTCATCATCTTGCCGTCGACCAACGTGCTCGCACAAACGTGAGCTGGCGGGCACGAGCCAGGCTCGAGCCTGTAACAAACGCGGAGATGAAACCACCGCCAAACACAGGAGTAAAACCAGAAAGCAGGCGCAAAAACAAAACAGAACAGTTTTGTCTTTTACGTAGAACAACCAGAGCCATTCATGAACACCACAAAAGAACCCGTAGAGCATACCGAACCCGACCTCACAGTCAGCCCCGGTATGCTGCTCAGCCGTGTGCAAGCCTTCTTGTCCGCTCAAAAGCTTACCTTGGTGGTGTTCCCTTTTCAACAGTGCCCCTAGCGTCCCTGCTGCGCCCAGTGCGCGCCGACTTGGTGGACGCCTGCGGTGCGTCAGACTTGTGTCTTGTGGAGGGCGACTCGGTTGTCGCTCAAGCGTTGGAAGACTCTTCGTTGGACTGGACGAATGGAGGCCAGTTCCTGCACCTCACTTTTCTCGTCGAAAAGTTTCTTCTCGTGCGGCACCTGTTCCCCCCTTCCTCCCGCCCAAAACTCTTTGACCCACTGCGTCTTCTTCTACTGTCGACTGTGTTCAAACAGGACATGAAAGGGCGAGAAGTCAGCTTCCGAGTGGTGTTTCTCGACAGCCAGAGAGCGCTGTGGGAAGAGAGCAGCTCGCGCTTGCTCGCGCGGGAGCTCCTCTACCGTCACCTCAAGTTCAATACCGCCGATTTTGATATCGACTGCGTCCCTTCTTGGCTCACTCCCTCTGCAACTCATGACGTACGCGTCTTCCTCGTTCTTCTGGCTTTCCTTCTCTAACACCTCTTTGTTGCTATTTGTAGGGGGCCGGCCAATGGGACGAATATCTGGCCAAGCACAACCCGTCGTTTATCATGCTGAACGACGGAGGGAAGATGCCACAGGTCCGTCGTTCGCGTCGCTTCCATAGATCCTGCTGCTGTTTCTGGTGCAGATCAACTGATCCCGTTTGTCCTCGACCCAGGTGCCTGCCCGCCTCGCGCAGGGGCTGGTCCTCGACTGCCTGAGGCGAGACCTCAACGTGGTCTTCTCGCAGCTCGACTTTGACAGCCGCCGAGTGTACGGCTTCCTCGTCCGCCCCACGCGCGCCCTCTTGAGTTGGCGTGAGGCCTCGCCGGAAGGCGTGGATGCCAGAGATTCCACCGACATCACCGTCGTCGACCAGCCAGGCGGCTTTGACAAGGACCTGCTGGCCTCACTGCTTCCCCGCTTCGGCCTGCGCCAGACGATCTTCTTCCTCAGCTTCGCTGCCGCGCTCAAAGGCCACCGCGCCGACGCCGACAACGACGACTGGGAGACGCTGGGCAAGGTCTACTTGCTCCACCTAATCCTGCTCGCACACCTCCCGCTCGCGGCCAGAGCTCAGCGACTGGGCAAGGCGGACGACCCCGGCGCCCTTGAGCGAGCCCTCAAGTTTTTGTCGACCATCTACGGCCACAGCGTCGTCGGGCTCCAACAATGCGACGCCCACCTCGAGACTGCCGCCAGTGCCGCCGCCAGCGCCGATGAGGCCAAGCGCCTGCTGGCCGAGTTGGCCGACTTTGCGGACGGCCGCTTGTTCTTCAAGGTGCTGGACCTGGTCAACAATGCCGGCCAGGCGGCGGTCCTGGAAGACCTGCTCGGATTCACTCCGGCCATGAAGCAAGAGGCGCTCGACGCCTGGTCCCAGATCGGCCTGCTTCGTCAAGGCGCCGGTGCGTGATGACGTCACCATCCTCCTCGCTGTTGATGTGTTTTATTGGTTCGTGCGCTAACCGTGCCTCCTCTCCCAGAGACGACGCCGCTCTTCCCCGTTCGCGGCTACAGTCTCTCTCGCTCTGCACCTGCGGAGGCCGAGGACGAGGCTGTCGACGCGCATCAGCTCCGGCCCTTGGCCTGCGGCTTGACCCGCGCCGTCCTCGGCGACGAGCTGGCCGACAAGCTCAACGTCCGGGCAGCGCGGGAGGGAGAGGAGGGAAACGACGACGATGAGGAGGCGCAAGCAAAGACCGACGGATCCTCTACGACCTATGTCGAGAACTACCACTGGCACTCGGGGCGCAGTCTGGAGGTCGACCACAGCAGGCTGCACCACGAAGAGCACACCAACAACCGGCAGGCGCAGAAATACCTCAAATTCATGCACAAATATGCCGAGTCGCTCGAGGGCACCATCGTGCACCACACAGGCGCGAACACTGGACCCGCCGCTGCGCAGCCAACGGCCCCGACCGACACCAAGGGCCACAAGGCGTACGCTTTTATCCGAGTTTGATTATCCAATTTTTATATATATATATTCTATTTTTGTGATTGGGGGCTTACCCTGAAGGCGTGGCCAGACCGAAGCAAACCAACAACAAGAAGGGCGCCAGCCGAAAGAAGCAGATGTGCGACGACAACGCCGCCAAGAGGAGCAAGGAGGCCGAGGACGACGCGCGCATCAAGCTGGACACGGTGTACACGCGTGCTGCTGCCACCGATTACGTCCAGGGGCTTAAGGACCTCGACAACTTCATCTTGGCTTGTCCCGTACGCGCCTTCACGTGATTGGATTCTTAAATGGCAATCGTATGTGCTGATTTGGAGTTGGTTGCGGTGTAACAGGTGCAGCACGTCGCATTGGAGGCGCAGATCAAGAAGCTGGTGATCCACTTGCGCGAACAGCGAGCCCTGGAACAAGGCAAAAAGGGACTCGTGAAGCAAAAGACGGACGACGAAGTGGAGGTCATCGACGACGGGGAGAAGAAGATCAAGATCGCCCTTTTCAGCCACGCGCAGCACATCTGCGAGCACTACGCCGCGCTGCTCGACGCCGAGGTCTTGGCTCTGCTGGCCGACGTCCTCACTTGGGCCGGCTTCCCCGACGCCGCGAAGTCGCTCTCTAAAGAGTGGAGCGGCGCGTTGGCGGCTGCGCAGGACGCTCCGGCCTCGGCGGCCAAGTCGGCCAAAGCCAAGCCCGCGGCGGCGCCAAAGGGCAAAGCGGCCGCGGCAGCCAAGACCGCCAAGGGTGGTGCCGCCGCCAAGCCTGCCGACCCTGCGGCGGCCAAAACGCCACTGGCGTCGGACATTCACAAGGTCAAGCGGATGCTGAACGAACTGCCGCCGCTCAAGTCGACACCTGCCGTGGAGTTTCAGCTGAGCAACATGGGCCACTTGCTTTCTCGCAAGGTACCACCAGCAGCCGTCCTGAAGCATCATTTCTTCTTTGGTTTTCCTTCAAGAAATTGATATTAATTTGAACATGCAGACGGCCGGAAGCCAAAGCGATACTCGCGTCACATTCACGCCTGATCCTTGGCAAGTGCAACTGCTCGATGTCGTTGATCGGTAAGTCCCACCTCCCTTGTCTGGGCCTGATTCGTCATGGCTCAATGCGATTGATCGTCCTCTGCAGGAAGGGGTCCGCTCTGGTCGTCGCCCCGACTTCGTCAGGAAAGACGTTCATCTCCTTCTACTGCATGGAGAAGGTCCGCACAGACAACCTCGCCTTGCCTCACACGGACAACCCGTCGACCAGCTCACCCTCACGTGATATTGTGGAATCGTGCAGGTCTTGAGCGAGAGCGACGATGGCGTCGTGGTCTACGTGTCGCCCACTAAGGCCCTCGTGAACCAGGTCGCAGCCGAAGTCTACGCCCGCTTCCGAAACAAGAGGTTTGTAAACCGCCAATTATCTCTGCTCGCAAGGCAGCCCTTACCGCCCAACTCACGTCGACAACAATTATTGCACCACACCACCAGCCGCGGGACGCAGTCAGTGTTTGGCATCTTCACCAGAGATCACCGCCACAAGCCTTTGCACTCCCGCGTATGCAACCGCCTCCTTTTATGTTCATTATGATGATTTACTTTAGTGTTTTGATTGGTTCGCAATCTGACCATGTGAGTGAGTTCCACTGATCCACGCGCTCTATCCATGTAGATCTTGGTCACCGTGCCTGCTTGCCTCGAGATCCTCTTGCTCTCTCCCCAGAACCGCAGCTGGTACGCAGTAGGAATGGCTGGAATGTGGTGCTCAACACTCTAATATTAACGATCCCGCCTGTCCAGGGTGTCGCGGCTGCGCTACGTCATCTTCGATGAAGTGCACTGCATCGCCAACCCCAGCGACGGTACGTGTTCTTGTTGGACAGGTTGAAATGTTTGTAAGTGGTCACCAACCTGCGCGTTCTTGCTTTCTTTTGGGGCAGGATCCACCTGGGAGCACTTGCTGCTGATGATCAACTGCCCCTTCCTCGCCCTGTCCGCTACTGTGGGCAACCCCGCCGCATTCCACCAGTGGCTGGTCGACATCAAGCTGGTATCCCTCTCCTCGTTGCTTCCCTGCTGGAAGCGTACATTCCGCTGATTCCGCGCATTCCTCGCCTCCAATCGCCAGTACCAGCGACAGCAGGCCACCGGGGCGCCGCTAGTCGCGGCAGGCCAGCGGCGGCCCGCGGCAGCGGCCAAATCGAAGCGGGGCACGTCCAGCCGTGACCAGCACGGCACGAGCGGGCAGGACTACGAGGTGGCGCTCATCGCACACCACGAGCGCTACTCCGATCTCGCCAAGCGCGTGTTGACGCTGCCCTCTGCGCAAGCCGAGCCCTTCATCAAAGACCTCCACCCCTATGTCGCCTTGAACCTCGAAAGGCTGAAGAAGCGGTACGTCGGCTCGAGCTTCATCCTCTCCTTCTCGAGTTCCACGAGAGCCAACATGTGTTGCAATGCAATCTACGCACCACAGGGGATTCCCCAAGGACCTGACGCTGGAGCCGAGGCAGTGCCTCCAGCTGTACGAGGCCATGGTCAGCGCCGCCCGCGAACACTCGTTCGGCGGCGCAATCGTCCAGAAGCTGGAGGAGGTGTCGCCCACCACCTACTTCAAGGTGCGCATCCACACACACGCCTGTATAAACATTTATGTGTTGTTTGCTGACTCCTGTCCTCCAAGCGCCCGTATGCGATCTCGCGCCGCGAGGTCCGCGAGTACGAGAAGCTCCTGCGCGAGATCTTCATGCAGCTCAGCCAGTCCGACACGCGAGCTGTGCGTCTCTCCTCTGGCGCTGAGCTCGGCTGAGGCGGTGACTGACACAGTTCCTCGAACAACGCTCGGTGTGCTCATGCAGGTCCTGGCGCTGCTGGACCCGGACGCGCGCGTGCTGAACAAGACGCTCACGGGCATGAAGGTCGTCAGCCAGCAGATCTTCCCGCTCTTGATGACGCTGAAGAAGCAGAACCGGCTGCCGGCCATCTTCTTCTCCCTGGACAGGTATATCGTCACTTTATTTTTGAATTTCAACTCTTATTTATTTATTATTTATTTTTAAAAAAAACACAAAAAAGAGACCGATGCGAAGAGTATGCACGCACCGTCCTGGACGTCCTCGAGCGGCAGACGGAGAAGGCCATCGAGGAGGTCAACGCGAGCAACGAGGCCAAGCAGACCGAAAAGATGGCCGAGCGGCAGCGGAAGGCCGCCAAGGCCTTGCGGGACAAGGAGGCCAAGAACAACAAGGACGCGAACCCGAGCGACGACCAGCCTGAGGTCCGAGACGTGTCGGATGCCTTGCGCCAGGTTCCTCCCTGCCCCCGACCACTACATTTTTCAAATTCTTGTCTAAGGCCCACCTGTTGTGGTGGTCCGTACAGAAAATTCAACTCATCGTCATGCAGCACTCCTTTGGCGAGCCCGGGAGGCAGCTGTCTGAGGGTTCGTTTAAGGCTCCATGCTTCGTCAAATGTTCAAAGTCTGATTTATTGGTTGATTTTTATGTCTGCAGACGACCAGCAGAGGCTCATGTTCCGGATCAAGCGGGCGATGGGCCTCGACCACTTCTTGGTCCGCGCCCTCCAGTTTGGTATGTTTGGCGTCCCCTCCCGATGTGCATGTGTATCGACACTCACCAACACACGATCCCAATCGCCATCACGACGATGATGATGATGACTATGAAGGCGTGGGCGTGCACCACGCCGGACTGCCGACTAGCTACAGGCAGGCCGTGGAGTGGCTCTTCCGCGTGGGCGCGCTCCGGGTCGTCTTTGCCACCGGCACACTCGCCCTCGGTCCGTGCCCGACTTGATGAATGCGTTCCACACATTCCCGCGCGTTAGACTGACGCACGCTCGCTGTTTGGGGGAATCTCAGGTATCCACATGCCCTGCAAGTCGGTCGTGTTCATGGAGGACTCGATCTACCTCGACGCGCTGGCTTTCCGTCAGATGAGCGGCCGAGCGGGCCGTCGTGGCCACGACCTCCTCGGTACCGCACCTTTTGTCGATCTTCATTTTGCCTGTACCTGCACGTGCATCATCATCATCATCACCATGGTGGGGCTCATCCATTTTTTCCATGAAGGTCACGTCCTGTTCGCCGGGCTTCCCTACACCAAGGTCCAGCGTCTTCTCACGGCCGATCTCACTCGCATCCGGTATGCTTTTCCAGCAAGCAAATCGTTTCTTTTGTTTTTATTTTATTTTTGATTCTTGATTTTATTTTTTTTAATTTTGATATTGATTTATTTTTGTTCGTGCAGGGGCGACTTCCCGGTGAACGCAAGCTTGGTCCTGCGGTGCATGATCCAGCACCACCAGGTACCCCATACATCGCCCCCGTCCTCTCTTTCTCTCTGGTCTCTCTGATGGTGACGTCCCCCATTCTCCTTCTGCAGTTGGTCGGCAGCGAGCCCGATTGCGTGCACTCGCTCGTTCGGCTCTTCCACAAGCCCCTGTTCTGCATGGGTACGCACACACGCACACAGCCCCATGGCCGCTTTGGTTCAGCTTGGAAGAGGAGCGATCAACCATGGGTTGGACGTCACATGGACGCTCACACTCGTGGTCGACGTCTCTCCAGACTACGACAGGGCCAACCTGCTCGTGCGCCTCCAGTTCCGCTACTCGGTCGAATACCTCATCGAGACCGGCCTCCTGTCCCCGCAGGGCACCGTACGCTCTCGCCCCGCCCGTCCCAAGACGGCGAACTCATACTTTGAATTCTTGTCACATACCGCAGCCGCTGAACCTGAGCGGGCTGGTGGCCCACCTCTCGTGGACGGAGCCGGCCAACTTCTTGTTCCTAACGCTCCTGACCAAGGGCGTCTTCAAGCGCATCTGCGAGCCCATCGCCCAGTGCAAGGCGGGCTCGCCGGCCGAGATGGAGGTCCTCAAGGAGGTCATGCTCGTGCTGTGCCACTTGTTTGAGCGCCGCACGCTCCACGCGTCGCTGGCCAAAGTCGACTTTGCCCAGCTGGGCTCGTCCAAGGTCGTCCTGGAGGACCTGCCCGACTCGATCGCCCAAGTCCTCGAGCAGCACAACACCCTCGCGCTCCGGCTGTTCTCGTCCTGCGCGCGCGAGTTCGCGGCCAAGCTCGCCCCTGAGGCGGCCCTGCCGGCCTCCAAGCTCGCCATCGGCGCAGCCAAGCCCGTCGGCGGCCGGCTCGAGGCCGAACGTATCAAGTATCACGTGCGGTCGGCCTTCATCGCCACGTCAGGGCACGGCGACCGCTTCCAGTCGGTGGACGAGCTGGAGCGCGAGGTCCGGGAAGAGGCCTACGTGCACCGCGCGGCGATCCCGACGCTCGCGCAGAAGGGCATCCGCGGCTCCAAGCTGCTGCTCAACCGCTACGCCCTCGATTTCCTGACGCACGGTCAGTTCAAGGCGATGGCCAAGTCCAACGGGCTGGTGGGCGGCGAGGCGTGGGACTTGCTCTACAGCTTCTCGCTGATCCTCAAGACCATCAGCACAGCCCTGCGCAAGCTGTCGTGCTCCGAGGAGGAGTTGAAGGCTCTGCTCCACGAGGAGGAGAACGAGTGGGACGCCGACCCGCTCCGTCGGGTGTCGACCAACCCCACCGTGCAGGCCTTCTTCCGCCTCAGCGCCGTCTTCAGCCAGCGCCTCCAGAAGCACCAGCGCCGCTAACGCCGTTGTGTGCAGAGGCCTTTCAATTTTTCAATTAATGATTGAAAATTTAAAAAAAAAAAGTGCTGAAGTTAATGGAAAGAGAAATGGAAAGTGTTTGGATGTTTGTTTGTACAAGAGCAAGAGACGTCGGGACTTGATACAGGAGGGAGGAGGGCGCGCCCACGCAAAAAAGAAAAGGGTGAGCTGAGCGAACAGTATCAGCTGCTGGTGCCAAGGAGGGACGGCGTGTGCGAAAGACACGAGCAGCCACAGCCCGAGGGGCAGAAGGACTGCTTCTCGAACCACTGGCGCATGTGGTGCATGTGCCCGCCGTGCCCACACACGAGACAAAAATTCGACAACCCTGTTCGTGTGTGTGTGTGTGTGGTACGGCATGTACACGCGTCAGCGACACGAACGCTTCCCTCCCGCGAGCGAGGGAGAAGGGACAGGGCGGGCGCGGGTACCGCGGACGGGGGTGTGGCAGAGGGCGCAGCAAAAGGCGGCCATGCGGCACGAGGCACAGAGCGGGGAGGGCCCCGCCACGGCCTGGCCGCAGTTGTGGCACGCGAGGCTGAGGCCGATGCACATCCGGCTTTGCTGCTTGTTGGACGTCTGCAGGAGCTTGAGCACTTCGGCCCGCTTCTCCAGCAGGCCCCACCGGTACAGCACTTCCCCGTACGCGTGCCTTTTTGTTCGTATGCGTGTGAGTGATCCCCATTAGGGACACAGTGACATTGCCGTCACGTCAACATCACATGACTGCGCGCGTGTGCAAAGGAGAGGGCGCCCCATGATGCGTACTTGTAGTACTCGTAGAGGGCCTGCTTGGACGGGTCGAGCAGGCTGTTCAGGTTCTCCTGCACCTGCGACGCCCGTCGTGCCTCGGCTATCCGCGCGCCACCCGGCATGTGAGCAACTTACGAGAGAGGACGAGGACGACGAGGGCGAGGCAGGGAGGGAGAGGAAAGGGACCAGTACCGGCCTGGCGCCTGGCGGTGAGGGACTGGCTGCGCTTGTGCTCGCGCGCGGCGGCGTCCGCCGCATAAGGCGGGGCGTTGCCGGGCGAGCTCGTCGCGCGCACGTAGCCCACGGAGAGGCGCGAGCCGGCAGAGGTCATCTCAGCGCCGGCCATCGTGCCACCGCCGCTCGTCGTCGACGTCGTCGACGTCGAAGCGGATGTCGTCGTCGACATCATCGACGACTGCAGTCCTCCGCCGGGCGGCGCGAGCGAGAGCGAGTCGAGCTCGCCGACCGACGTCGTGAGGGACGCGTTCTGCGTGAGCGACGGCGACGAGGTGAGGCTGACGCCCGACTGCGAGATGCGGTCGTTACGGGCCTGCTGCCGCGCGGCCGCCGTCGAGGGCGGCGGAGGCGGGGGCGGCGGGGACATTTCGTCGGGCGAGGTCGAGAGAGCGCCGGCCGAGGTGAGGGCGTCGATGTGCGAGAAGGAGAGCGAGCCCGACGACGACTGCACCGTCGGCTGCGAGATAAACGACGACGAGTTGACGCGCTCGCGCTTGAGGCCCTTGAGCTTGCCGCCGAACCCGCTGAAGGCCTCGTTCCCGAGGGACAGCTCGCGCTTGAGGTCCCTCGTCCGCAGCTGTGGCCCGCCGGTCTCCTCGGCAGCGGCGGCCGGCGGGTCCCTTCGAAAGATCGAAGGAAAGAACGAAGACGACGACGACGACGCGGTAACCGTCGCGACGGGCGTCTCCTGCCCAGTGCTCATTCGCACCGGCGCTGTCACCGACGGCGCCACCACATTTCTGCAGCAACAGCAGGAGGACGAGGACGGAGAATTCAGCACAACTGCATTGGCGAGGAAAACGAGCAAGGCGCGTGGTGCAGGAACACACGTACGGCGAGAAGGAGAGGACGCAGGCGAGCATGGCCAGCGTCTGGATGTCGCCCAGCGTCTGGTAGTACCGGAAGAGCGATGCCACGAGGCTCCGCCCAAACGGGTGGTACGACCACGGGCAGTCATCTGCTGTCATCAGTCCCGCTGTGTGTCGTGTCGTCCCCGTCCGTCAATTTAATGACCAGTCGAATAGGAATTCTAAGCATAAATAAAATAAAATAAAAATGGATGCGTCATGAAGGCGGAGGGCGCACCGCGGGAGCCGCCCTTGGGGGAGGTGACGGAGGCGCCGTTGAGGCCCTCCTCGGGCGACGGGTAGAGGCACGCGTGTGTCAGGTGTCCCACGAGTGTCCACAGTTGCACCTGTTCCCGCAACCCCCAAACCCCCGCGTGAGACGTGCACGCGCGCGCAGTGGGGGGATGGAAGGGGGGGAGGGGGGAGGCGCACGAGGTCCTTGCGGCCGACTTTCTTAGCGGCGAGGCAGTTCTTGGCGCAGAGGTCGTGGGCCGAGAGGCCCGTGAGGGTGTACTCCACGGCCAGCTCGCGAGAGATGGGCAGCAGCGCGGCGATGTCCCGCATGATGAGCACGTTGCTGCCGGGGCCCTTGCCCTGCCCGCCGGCCCCCTTCCCGTGGCTGCTCAAATCCTGCACGAATCGCGACGCATGGGGCGCGCGTGAGACACAGAGGAGGAAAGGGCAGTGTTGTGGTCTCGAAAGGTCTCGAACCATCTTGATGGGAAGGAGGTCGACCACCTCCTCGTAGAAGTAGAGCTTCGTGATCTCCACGAACGCGTTCTTGTTGTTCATCCCCGCCGACTCGCGCGACCCTCGTTGTCTGGGCCCACACGCGCCACACAAGCACACGCGGGTCAGTGTCGACGAGAAAGGGCGGTGGTGTCACGTGAGGGATATACCGGCGGAGATCGGCGTAGGTGCGGGCGGTGGCGAGGGCCGGGAGGGCGCTGTCGCCAGAGGCGAAGGAGCGGAACTCGACCAGGCCGTCGACGCCGAAGAGGGCGCCGCAGGTGCGGGGCGCCGGGAGGGACTCGTCGGCCCGGTGGAGGTGGTGGAGCGACGAGGGCGAGGGCGACGCCACGGCGGGCGAGGCCGGCGAGAGCGACGTGGGCGTCAGGAGGCTGCCGCCCGCGGTGGCCGACGCCGAGTCGGTCGCCGAGAACGATCGCGTGCGGCTGCCGCCAGACGAGGCGCGGCCGATTCCGCCCATCCCGCTGCCGCCCGTCACCGTCATGCCCTTCTCGCGCGTTGTCGACCCCGCGGCGGCGGGTGTGAGCGCCGATCCGGCCTCCCCGCCGCGCAGCCGCTTTGCATTCTTGCCGACATGCGGGTCGTCTCCGTCCTCGGCCGCCGCGTTGCTGATGCCGCTGACGCCGTCACCAACGCTGCTGACGCTGTCACGGCCGAGGCCGGCCGTCGCGGTCGTCAGCCGCTTGTGGCCGGAGCTGCCGCTGCGCAGGTCGCCGCCACTGCCCGTGGCTGCGCTGCCGCCGGTACCGTTGGCGGCCGCGGCCGACGAGCCGCTGACCTCGCGCTTGGAGGGCATGCTCTGCGTCGGGAGGCCAAACGGGTTGTTGTCCAGCGAGCCGATCTTGAAGGCGCTGCTGCTGCTGCTGCCGCTTGCCGCCGAGGAGGCATCACCAAAGCGGTCGAGCGCCGACTCGCCGCCGCCGAGGCCCGACGTGACCCCGAGGCCCATGATGCTGTCGAGGCCCAGCCCCTCGAACCCGAACCCCAGCAGCCCGCTCGACGACGACGGCGTTTGCAGGTCCCTGCATCACCACCACCACCGCCATCATCGTCATCATCTTCATCAGCTGCTGCTGTTTTGTGAAGAAGTGGGATGGACGTGGAGAGGAGGGGCGAACCCGTGCTTGGCCGCTTCTGCTTCCAAGCTGGTGATGAGCTCCGCGAGGCAGGGCTCCAGGCACGGCCGGCTGACGCTCACGTAGCGGTCCGCCGTATTGGACAGCACCTGCCCAGAGTCCCATTTTTATTTTTATTTTTATTTTTATTTTTGTGAGCACCAAAAAAAAGTAGTAAAAAGGAAGAAAAGGAAAAAAAAGGAAAGGGGCGGACCTCCTTCAGCTTGTTGCGGGTGCGGGTGGTGATGGTGCCGTTGGGCGGCAGGTGGAACGACGGCGGCGCCGAGTGCGGGTAGGCCGACGGAAACGTGATCGTGACGTCTTGCACGTACGGCCCCACTCGCGCCGACGCCTCGCAGTAGGCCTGCGCCGCGTCCAGCTGCGAGCAGTCGACGTGAGACGTCAGCAACATCAGCAGCAGGAGGAAGTGGAGGAAGATGGTAGGCCGGCGGGCCAACACGCACCGCCTTGATGGTGATGCCCTTGATCGGGTTCTGTCGCATCATCGCAAACTCCTGCGTCAAGCCTGGCGCTGCGCGACGTGCGGAACAGCGGGAAATGCGGGTCACCAACAAGGGACCGACTTGAGGGGGAGGAAAGGAGGGGGGGGGAGGGGGAAAGGAGGCGCGGTCGTACCGACGCGCTGTTCGTCGCGAGGCGAGTTGTTGCGGTGGCTGCGCGGCGACGGCACGTTGAGGGCGTTGACCGGGGTGCCCGACATGGAGAACAGGTCGCCCTCGCTGGCCCCGCGCCCGCTCAAGCAGTCCTGCAGCAGCAACAGCAGCAGCAGCGGGAGGGCCGCCAGACAGAGTGAGCCATGGAGGTGGATTTGAACGGGAGAGGGGGAAGATCTGCGCAAACGCACGTAGACGCCCTGGTCGATCTTCCAGAACTTGAGGTGCTGGTCCTTGGACCACGACACCAGCTGGTGCTTCTTCTCCCCGTGCTTGGTCGACGTGCGCCATTCCACCGCGGTCACGATGTCCCCGTGCGCGTTCTTGAGTTGTCGTACACGACCCCCCCCCCAATGACGCGTTGTTCGATTATTGGTCAGTTTCCTTTGTTTGTGTTGGCAAGAAAATGGGGGGAAAAGAAAGGGCACGCACCTCCCCGCCAAAGGAGTGGATGGCGGTGGTCGGGTCGGCCAGGGACCACAGGCGCGGGCAGAAGTCATCTCGTTGGGCCACCGTCACCACGCCCGCGCCAAACGGCTGTTGTCCTCCCACCACCACCACCACCACCACGAAAGTGACGCGTCAGGCGATCCGCCTCGAGAGGTGCGCGAGGGGAGGGCGGCGGGGCGACGTACCGTGTAGGAGGCCAGCGCGACGGGAAGGCCCGCCTGGATGGTCAGCTTCTCCTTCCGCGGGTTGGCCGTGTCCCAGCACTGTCCACCACCACCACCGGCGGAAATGCATTAACATGTTTCAGCGTCCCTGCCCAAACTTGCCCCCCCCCCCAATCATCATATATACGAGGAGGAAGGACCCACCTTGACGGTGGCGTCCTGGCCGGCAGTGAGAAGCTCGTTCTCGCTGTTGTAGCTCCAGTCGATCGCGTTGATTTTGCCCATATGGGCCGTGATGTACGTCAGCGGGCTCTTTTCTTTCTA